>JAVTVY010001081.1:0-33838 GCA_036873755.1 Hanleya hanleyi
ACGCCAAAATCCACTACTTCAAAATAATCAGAACATAAGACAAGATAATATACCTTACGCCAAAATCCACTACTTCAAAATAATCAGAACATGAGACAAGATAATATACCTTACGCCAACATCCACTACTTCAAAATAATCACAACATAAGACAAGATAATATACCTTACGCCAAAATCCACTACTTCAAAATAATCAGAACATAAGACAAGATAATATACCTTACGCCAAAATCCACTACTTCAAAATAATCAGAACATAAGACAAGATAATATACCTTACGCCAAAATCCACTACTTCAAAATAATCAGAACATGAGACAAGATAATATACCTTACGCCAAAATCCACTACTTCAAAATAATCAGAACATAAGACAAGATAATATACCTTACGCCAAAATCCACTACTTCAAAATAATCAGAACATGAGACAAGATAATATACCTTACGTCAAAATCCACTACTTCAAAATAATCAGAACATGAGACAAGATAATATACCTTACGCCAAAATCCACTACTTCAAAATAATCAGAACATGAGACAAGATAATATACCTTACGCCAAAATCCACTACTTCAAAATAATCAGAACATGAGACAAGATAATATACCTTACGCCAAAATCCACTACTTCAAAATAATCACAACATAAGACAAGATAATATACCTTACGCCAAAATCCACTACTTCAAAATAATCAGAACATAAGACAAGATAATATACCTTACGCCAAAATCCACTACTTCAAAATAATCAGAACATAAGACAAGATAATATACCTTACGCCAAAATCCACTACTTCAACATAATCAGAACATAAGACAAGATAATATACCTTACGCCAAAATCCACTACTTCAAAATAATCAGAACATAAGACAAGATAATATACCTTACGCCAAAATCCACTACTTCAAAATAATCACAACATAAGACAAGATAATATACCTTACGCCAAAATCCACTACTGCAAAATAATCACAACATAAGACAAGATAATATACCTTACGCCAAAATCACTACTGCAAAATAATCACAACATAAGACAAGATAATATACCACGCCGCCAAAATCCACTACTGCAAAATAATCACAACATAAGACAAGATAATATACCTTACGCCAAAATCCACTACTTCCATAATCAGAACATAAGACAAGATAATATACCTTACGCCAAAATCCACTACTTCAAAATAATCAGAACATAAGACAAGATAATATACCTTACGCCAAAATCCACTACTGCAAAATAATCACAACATAAGACAAGATAATATACCTTACGCCAAAATCCACTACTGCAAAATAATCACAACATAAGACAAGATAATATACCTTACGCCAAAATCCACTACTGCAAAATAATCACAACATAAGACAAGATAATATACCTTACGCCAAAATCCACTACTTCAAAATAATCAGAACATAAGACAAGATAATATACCTTACGCCAAAATCCACTACTTCAAAATAATCAGAACATGAGACAAGATAATATACCTTACGCCAACATCCACTACTTCAAAATAATCACAACATAAGACAAGATAATATACCTTACGCCAAAATCCACTACTTCAAAATAATCAGAACATAAGACAAGATAATATACCTTACGCCAAAATCCACTACTTCAAAATAATCAGAACATGAGACAAGATAATATACCTTACGCCAAAATCCACTACTTCAAAATAATCAGAACATAAGACAAGATAATATACCTTACGCCAAAATCCACTACTTCAAAATAATCAGAACATAAGACAAGATAATATACCTTACGCCAAAATCCACTACTTCAAAATAATCAGAACATAAGACAAGATAATATACCTTACGCCAAAATCCACTACTTCAAAATAATCAGAACATGAGACAAGATAATATACCTTACGCCAAAATCCACTACTTCAAAATAATCAGAACATAAGACAAGATAATATACCTTACGCCAAAATCCACTACTTCAAAATAATCAGAACATGAGACAAGATAATATACCTTACGTCAAAATCCACTACTTCAAAATAATCAGAACATGAGACAAGATAATATACCTTACGCCAAAATCCACTACTTCAAAATAATCAGAACATGAGACAAGATAATATACCTTACGCCAAAATCCACTACTTCAAAATAATCAGAACATGAGACAAGATAATATACCTTACGCCAAAATCCACTACTTCAAAATAATCACAACATAAGACAAGATAATATACCTTACGCCAAAATCCACTACTTCAAAATAATCAGAACATAAGACAAGATAATATACCTTACGCCAAAATCCACTACTTCAAAATAATCAGAACATGAGACAAGATAATATACCTTACGCCAAAATCCACTACTTCAAAATAATCAGAACATGAGACAAGATAATATACCTTACGCCAAAATCCACTACTTCAAAATAATCAGAACATAAGACAAGATAATATACCTTACGCCAAAATCCACTACTTCAAAATAATCACAACATAAGACAAGATAATATACCTTACGCCAAAATCCACTACTGCAAAATAATCACAACATAAGACAAGATAATATACCTTACGCCAACTGAGAATTTCCTTTCGTACGTGATATTTCATTTTGGCAGTCCAAACCGCACGTCATGGGACCAAAATCTGATTAAACCGCACCAGGTCCTTTGGGGGGCGTGATTAGATGCGTATGGTATTTGATATTTTCAATAGCAAACACTAATGACACAGTTGTGGTAACTGTGTCATTATGGGTAGACGCTGAATATAGTCGCCAAATTGTCGCAGTCGTCTCCCAGTATCTCAACTGCTGAGACTTATAGGCTATTTAGCTCGGGGTAACTGAACACCATCATCACAGTGAAATGAAATTAAGTCGGTGGAAAGTACCCAACCCACGCCTATAATAAAGTTGAAAAAAATATTGTCACTCACGCGCTATCGTATAACGTACCTATAACAATACCAGCACACCATTAAAACACACTTCAGCTGTAGCCGCGGGCTGTAGGCAGTTTTGAAAAGAAACCAACAGGGTAAACATAATCAACTCCATCGCAATTTATTACACACATAACTTCCGTTCAGGTATGGTACGTTATATATTTACAACAAGCTTAATTCGTTGAATACACACTTGGCAAATATTGTTGGCATTTTATCTACAAAAATGCCACCTTGGTTTTGAGAGCCCCATGCATTCTTGTTGAGATTTGATATTTGGTATTATTGCTCGCTATTCCTTTTACGCCAAAAATGAAATATTTGAAAGTAAGAAAAATATATATAAGAACACAATTTGCTGTATTTATTATCATCAGTGTTAGCGAGGCATGGACTACTACCATTGATTAACCACCGTTTTCAAATGGGGATATAACCAATGGCCATACTACTCAAGGGTTATCTCTGTCGATGTTATGCATATCATTGCAAACAAACTGAAAGTCACGGCGTCAAAACCGAAAACTTATATCGTGGTGGGTGCTAGTGTATGGAACTTTCACTAATGGATATCTCGAAACAAAGGCTTTAATTCGAAAATGACATGGCATGAACAATGGTGTGGCTTAATCGAACGGGAAATTGGTATTAAAATTTAGGGATCGGCAATAGTTAGACATTTTACATCAGTAGCGTAGAACCTGAAGGAGACCCTGACCGAACGAGTGGAGAAAATCGAGCAACGGCCAAGTAGTCATTTTCCCCAGAGAAATTTCTTCCAACAGATTAATTTCGGCATAAATCATGGAAATCTTTCTGAACCACCCAGAGCAAAACCTAAACCCACGGGTTGCTAGCGGTGTGGTTGAAATCATATTGCGAGGACTGCCAGAGCTGTCCCAGAAAACTGATGCATGAATGCCAGGATCCAGAAATTCATTCCTTGGAATGGATATTCTAGCTTTTTAAGAACTACAGAGCGACAGAAGAATAACACTAATGTTCCCCAGCAGACGAACTACTAGGGTTCGGTCAACTGACCGGGAGACGTCCGTCATGTGGATGGACAAGGCGATATTTCCACACAAATACATTTCATAATATTTCAAACTCTTTATGAACAGATCTAATCAGAAATTCCAAAATATCATGAAGTATATATCCAAGGAGCCTTAAATGCAACAGACGTCACCTGCACCGTGGATACAGGTGCCACACGAAATAGAATTTCTCATAGAATATTTTATGAAATTCCAGTTCCAGCTTTCTGTGTTAAGAAAGGCAGAAAAGACATCATATTCTGTGCAAATGGAAGAACCTTCAACTACACGTGTAAATTTCGAAATCACCTTAACCCTCTGTTACTAAAGCCGGATGGATCATCGCAGATATTACTAGGAATTTATACTTTACAGAAGGGACCCTGGAGCCAGCTGATATACTCTAGCAGAGCGAGTAGAATATGATTCTAAATGACGAGATGATACACAGATCCTAATGCCAAAATTTAGAAGTGTGATGGCTACAGATGATAACAATAGAAGGTCGACTAAAGTTTACAGAGAAGCATTCACATGTAATAGTGCCTTAGTTGATGTCGAGAGTACAAACAGGGTTAAGGCACCGGTACAGAAACTTTTCCCAGAGTCCAGGGTCATTAAATAAGAAACATCTATCGGATATGCCGTGGATTCTGATGTCAATGTATTCCTGGTAATGGAAGAAGAATACAAAAGAGATAAATTTGAGGTATATTCCTAGGAATCCATGTACTTTTACTTCATACTCGTCCTTACACGTCAAGCCTCAGATGAACCCGGACCTAAGAGTTGGGAAAATGGACGTGCCATCAACCACAAAATGTGTACATTGACTGGAACCTGCCAAACATAACGAGATTATGGAGAAATAGTTTATAAAGACGAATTCAGCCTGGGCTGTACCGATTTGGTTGAACGTGCCACAGATACAGGTGTTATAAACCCTGTCAAGCAGCCACCCCGAAGACAACCCATAATAGTCAGGGCTGTTAGGGATTTTTTGGTTCACATTCTTCCAAAAGCACCAAATTTGGCCCATATGTCGCTTATACCATACTATTTCGATTTTTGACGGGCGCCAAGACGGGCGGCCCCTGGGGCCGCCATATTGGCGAAATTCAATATGGTCGCCAACCGGCCTAGAGGTCAATCGTAGTTAAATAACTAAAAGGGCTAGAAATATGAATAATAACACTTTTTAGTGGTTTTGGGGGTCGGGGAATCTGATTGTGATCTTATTTCAACGATTTGAGGTCAAGGTCACCCTTCAAGGTCACCATAAAGGCCATTTTGCGGACAAATTCGCCATTATCAGTGGTTTTGGGACAAGATATATAAACTGCCTCGTTCTACTGATTTCTGGGGTTGAGTAACCCGAATCGAGCCTTATTTTGGCGATTCAGGGCAATATTTCATTTGAGAGTCGCGATAGAGGTCATCCGAACCAGAGGTCAGTTGTAGGTAAAACACCAAAAGATCACAAATAATACATTAGGGGTTTGTGGCATTGGAGAATCCGATTCTGATCTTATTTTGAAGATTTGAGGTCACCCCATTTTGGGGTCAAAGTTCAAAGATCAACAGTTACCACGAACAAGAACAAGAACAATCGAACGAAGATTATTCAGGAACAAGTTTCATTAAAATACTTCGGAGATGACATCTGCTGACAAAATGCTATAACTATGCCGCTATGCCGCTGTGTGTATTTAAATGTTTGAAATACAATACAAAGACCGCTTTAGCAACAATATACCAATCATTATTAATACCTATACCTTCTGGCTTGCGCTCTCAAGAAACTGTGAAGTCGGGTCGCACCCAGTAAGGCTGTGGAAGAGGGGTAGTGCCAAGGATTTTGACGGACCGAGATCGGAACAAATGGTATGGACTGGAATGTCACAATATTTTTTTCCAGTACCGAAGCCCACCAAGAGTTCCGATAGACCGAGGGTCTCCAAAGACCGGACATCGCTGTCCATCGTGCGAACATAGGCTGTTGTATGACCCTCCTCCGTGGCAGACTAGATGTAGGAGGACCCTGGTGTCCGCCTCTGAATGGTTACACGGTTGAAGTATTGTGAGGTCACAACGCCTGTTGAAGAACACAGACTCAAAATGGGTACACAGGCGGAGCTTTCCGCCCATGTCAGTCTTGAAGATCTGTGTGCTGATGGATAAGAACGGCTCCTTTTTGTTCTCATGTTTTTAAGAAGCCGCTTATCCATTCATACATCGGGATTTTAGGGGTACCGGAAAAGTATTGTGGCGTTCCAGTCCAAACCATCTGTTCAGATCTTGGTCCGTCAAAGTCCTTGGCACTACCCATCTTTCACAGCTTAACGGTGTGCAAGACGACTTCACAGTTTCTTGGATGTGGCAAAAAGACCGCCTGGACAGTCTGTACAAGCATATCGGACCTCACCGACACACTAGTGGCTCTCACACACGATCCTAACACTCTCGAGTCCGTGCATATGGAGCGTATAGAACGCTTCATCGTTCTAATGTACAGCAAGGGATGTGGTGCAGCCGGTGTCAATGAGGCCAAGCATCACCTATTCACCACTGCAGCCAGATCGCTGGAAAACATCCCACCTCCCAAGCCGCGCTGTTGCAGCATGTGAAGCGAGCGCTACTGCAAGCGAGTTTCTACTGGAGTCCGGTCACCTCACTCCAGCAGGAAATCCCTGACTTCAGTGAGTGGAGCTGGCACAAAGATTGCACCAGTACATGGCAACCGCTATGGACCACTCTCAGCGACACTTCTATGGCATATGCCATTCTCATGCACTGCGGCAGACTCAAGGCATGCACGGGAAGGTTCAAATGCAACTGTACCGATGTCCGATACACGACCCTCTGCAAATGCGAAGGGGAGTGCGTTAATAACAAGGGCCGTGATGACAAGTATTCCTTATTGCTGGCATCATATAGCGCAAGCCAGAAGGCATAGGTAGTAAAAGTAATCATTGGTATAGTGTTGCTAAAGCGGTCTTCATGTTTGAATATTTAAATGCATGTAGCGGCATAGGTATAGCATTTTGTCAGCAGATGTCATCTCCAAAGTATTTTAATAACATTTGTCCCTGAATAATCTTGTTTCGATTGTTTTTAGTAGCAACTGTTGACCTTTGACCTTTAATTCCCAAATGAGGTGACCGTGACCTCGAATCGTCAAAATAAGGTCAGAATCTAATTCTCCGATGCCACAAAGCCCTATGGTATTATTTGTGGTTCTAGCTCTTTTGGTGTTTCCTATAATTGACCTCTGGTTGATCTCTGGTTCAGGTGAACTCTATCGTGAACCTCACGTGCAATATTGCCTCAAATCGTCAAAATATGGCCAGATTCGGGTTACTCAACCCCGAAAATCGATAAAATGAGGTAGTTTGTATATCTTGACTGAAAACCACTAAAAATGAGGAATGTGATCCCATAATGACCTTCAGGGTGACGTTGACCTCAAATCGTTGAAATAAGATCAGAACCAGATTCCCCGACACTGAAAACCACTAAAAAGTTGTACTATTCATGATTCTAGCCATTTTGTTTCTTTAAATAAGATTGACCTCTAACACGGGTGGTGGCCATATTGAATTTCGCCAATATGGCGGCCCCCGAGGGCGACTACCTTGGCGCCCGTCAAAAATCGACACGGTATTGTATGGGCGACATATGGGCCAAATTTGGTGCTTTTGGAAGAATCTGAACCAAACAGTCCCTTTTATGCCCTAACATCCCGGACTATAACATTTGTGAGAGAAGATAAAAAGGCCATGGATCTGTTCGACATCAACGTCACTGTTGCATAGGTCAGTAAGGATTGTGGTTCAGTAAGGCCATATGTAGAATTCGCTGCCTGAATCTGCTGACCAGAAAAGATGGCCGTGTGGTCATGTCACCCAAGTTGCCACATGAACAGGTACAATAAAAGCGTTCCTGAGATAAACACATATCACGATTCGTTAGATTCTTGGTATGTGCTTTAGAATAGGTTAAAGAGAAGACTATACTGTGAAGTCATGTGGCTCTGTCAGTACGTCGGCACCTCTCCCCACTTCCCTTATATGTGTTGTAATTTTTACCTGTATATGGCGAGATTCTGCTGGTGGACGTTTCGTCCCCGAGGACCGCTCCCTGTACAGACCTTTTGGTCTTTGATATATGTTGGCATTGTGGGAAGTTCATGGTCGATCGACATCGGGCCTTACAGACTGGTCTTTTGTGTTAAATGCCGTCATTTTCATCTGACGACGATAGGGCTCACCAATCCCCAGTGTATGAGTTGTCACAGCGACACAGCTCACCAATTACCAATATACGAGTTGTCAGGGCATTCCCATCATAGCTCTCTAGATTTGTATCTAATGCCGCTTATTCCGGTGCTAGGGGCCGTGTGGTCATGTCATCCAAGTTACCACATGAACAGGTACATTTAAAGCGTACCTAAGATACAACACATATCAGGAATCGTTAGATTCTTGGTATGTGCTTTAGAATATAGGTTAAGCGGAAGACTATACTGTGAAGTCATGTGGCTCTGTCAGTATGTCGGCATCCCTTCCCACTTCCCTTATATGTGTTGTAACGCTATTTCCGGTGATGGAATTGGTCCAATGGAGGACAATGTGAAGAAGATTGTAGCCTGGTTCACCCAGAGGAATGTTACCGAAGTTAGAGGTATCCTAGGAATAGGCAGCTACTACCGACGCTGGATACAAACATTTCCAATCATACTATACGTATGAACGACAATATACAAGGTACACTAATAGGCCGCACCGAGTATAAAGGGATCTATTTTGCTGATGGTTCTGTCGCATTTGCAAAGAACGTGTAATCTGTCATCAATATTTTGCGGTTCTACCAACATCAGAATAAGTATTTTGGTCTGCGCTGAAGTATAAGGTAAATCTTCAGCTGTTCACCTTGAGGCAGTGAACCAGGATTTGGCCGAAATTTGTTAATGAAATCGGGGGGGGGGGTGATTTCCAGGTTGGTCCATTTAGCGAGTGTCCTTCACTTGGACGATTCATAAGTAAATATCGGTCAACATGATGCTGTCTTAATTTGTAAGGAATAACAAAGCCAAAAAGGTCAAACGGAGAAGCTTCAAAACTGGTATGACTTGCTCGATATTTTTTCTTAAATAATAGTTGATGTATGCCCTTTATTGACTTAGCATTCAGATCATGTGGCGGGTTGGAACTTGTTCTTCAATGTAATTTCCTCTTCAGCAAATTATTGTTGAAACATTCCCTTCATTTGGATATGGTGAAATTTTACAAAGAGGTGCAGAATCAATACAAAAGTATCAATGATATTTCTGTTGACATATTTAATGAAGTGATATGGAATAATATAAGATTAACTTCCAAGCGAAAATCCTTCTTTGTTGAGGATTGGTATAGAGCTGGGATCATTTTTGTCTGGCAGCTTTTCTCAAGTTTGATAGACTTTGTGAAACGCAACAATTTGGCAACAACCAACATTTTCTTTAACCAAAGCGGTTAAAAAGAAACTTTGTAGCAATGTATTTAACCCGCGCAATTGTTTGGCAGAGCTCCCAGACAAACCAGTTATAACCAATATCAGCTTGGATGCATGCAGCACGAAGTCCAAGATTTTTTTATAATTTACTTTTGACATTACAGAGTAATGGAAAATTGGATATACCTGAATTGTCAGCTTATCAAACCATAAGTAACCTGCCAGTAGTATATGAAGGAGAAATTGTTTCACATTCAGGATCAGATAACTCTGAATAATTCCTAGTTATTGTCGCCTCTGAATGAGCTCCAACTTGCTCTTTTACTACTTATCAAATTTACGTCACTATGACATTACATCCGGTCACGTGACATCCGGGTCACATCCTGGTCAAAGGTCATATGCAGAATTTTTAGGCCAACGAGCAGAAAGATGCCCTTTCTATTTTGACGGTCAACGAGCGGTGAGAAGGGAAATACCCTTGATCCTAGCTGGAGTCGAACCCGTACTGCGCGCTCCAGAAGCGGGCACGTTATCCACTGCACCACTAAAAATACCCTAATATACCTACCAGAGGGCAGATCTATATACAACTAAGGTGTAGGCCCATTCTGGCGCAGTGGACAACTAATGGGAAACCCACTCATGGGCATTTGCGGTATGGGGAGTGGCCCCTTGTTTTCTTCATCTCGAGGTGTAGAACACGATGGGAGGGGTCTCGAGGCCTACAGTGTTACAAAAGAAAACGTTACAGTGCGCATGCGCACTTGGCGTGTAGAGCTGGGGTGGACGTTTTGGTGTTGAGGTGGACCTGTAATGGTCCGATTGGGTCGTGTGAGGTATCAGTGTGAAGCTTTCGTGGGGGAGCGTCCAACTGGATGGAGGTGGGGTGAGAATATCTTTTATCTGCCCATCCGCAGTAGAAAAAGTGTATTTGAATGGACGTTTTGAGGTTGAGATGGACCCATAATGATCCGATTGGTCCTTATGAGGCCTTATTTTGAAGTTCTCTTGGGGTAGCGTCCGATTTGACTGGGGTATGGTCCGGTTTCATCATTCTGCGCATGCGCAGTCTGGCCGTAGTATAGAATCAGGCATTTTAGGGGATCGTTTGTGAGTGATTGATGGATCCTTATAGGTTGTGTAGGATGTCAAATTGAAGTTCTCGTGGTATAGACCACGACTTGAGGGCTGTCCATGTCATCTGTGACGTCATTGGTGGCGTCAACAGCAGGAGTAGTAGCGAAAGCGGGTGTTTTGGGGGTGCGTGGGAGTGTGTTTGAGCGGTTGAGGGACCATTCTTGGTCCGAATGCGTCGTGTGAGGTGTTAAAGTGAAGCCCTCTGTGTGTAGACCACGACTTGAGAGATGTCCACGTCATCTGTGACCTGTGACGTCATTGGTGACGTCATCAGTAGGAGTAGTAGCCAAAGTGGGCATTTGGGGGGTGTGAAGGAAGGTTTTTTGGGTAGAGATGGACCATCCGTGGTCCAAATGGACCGTGTGGGGTATCATCTTGTAGCTCTCTGAATGTAGACGACGCATGGTATGATTTTTATATAAGTCGCATCGTCCTACTGGTCACAAACCTTCCTTGAAGTTTTTGGATGTAAGATTATTATCAGGACTTGACTTCCGGCGAACATTGATTGGCCATTATACCTGACTGAGCCAGAAATGGTCCGTGACGTATTTTAAAATGTTTCCATAATATTTGACTCTAAAATATATCAAAACCACCTTTTCAAATTATAATCAGAAAAATATCTGGCCAGTTGATTGGCACCTCCGAAATTTGCCGTAATGGTGTCGGGCTGGATGACCCTATTTCTGGCGGTTTTATCTCGAAAAAAATGGGGGGGAATGTATGCTGAATTTTCCATTTGTTTGAGCGGAAAGGCAGACTACCTGGTGTGGTGGGTCATTTGTGGCGGCGAATATTAGGGAATATAGTTTTCTCAAGATGCTACGCCAATTAACTACATATTAAGTAAGGCGAATATTTAGTGGTTTGTGACCTACTCATGCGCACTTCGGCAGCAGTAACGAAAGATGTCAGTTTGGGTGTGAACAATGACATGTTTGGGCAATCATGGGACCCATCTTTGGTCCAAATGAACCGGTTGGGGTATCCCAGTGAAGCTTTCGTGGGAATATATTTGCCCTTTGGGGAATTTTCTGGGGAACCCCCTGTTCTATTCATAGATCACTTGGGAGTAGTAGAGAAGCGGGAGTTTCGTATGTGCAATGGAGTGCGTTTGGAGGAGAATAGGGACTTTTTCCATCCGGCTACCTGTTAGAGTTACCTGTGAGTGAGTGTGAGTGAGTGACTGATTGTGTTGGTGGTAGTGGTGTGTGGTGGTGGTGGTGGTCGCCGTGGTGGTGCTGGTGTCTGTACATATAGGGATTAACACGTGTCCCTCATCAGTCCATGCGTGAGAGTGAGTGAGCAGTACCCAACGCCCGTGAGGCGTGCCCAACTCCCGCCTAAACGCATAAACGCACTAACGATGGTGAGTGAGTGAGTGAGTGAGTGAGCGAGTGAGTGTGAGTGAGTGAGTGAGTGAGTGTGAGTGCGAGGGATTGAGTGAGTGAGTGGTGATATAAGCTAATGTGTACACCATAAGCCTCAGTCTGTGTCCACCCCTTGCGCCTTAATACCATGATACAGATGAGAGAACAACCACAACAAGGTTGACCGGTCAATCATTTTATTCTCCCCTCCAGTACATCCTACCCACGCTGGGAGAGCCGCGTTGGGTATGTTTACAATTCTCGTATGCTCTTGTCCAATCAGAAGCCGTCCTTTGATAAAGTTCAATCATCGGCCAAGGTCGCTTTTGGCCTAAGCGTCGTCGGATACCTTGCGCAGAATGATGAAACCGGACTAGACACCAGTCCAATTCGACGCTTCCCCAAGAGAACTTCAAAATAAGGCCTCATACGGACCAAGCGGACCACTATGGGTCCATCTCGACCACAAAACGTCCATTCAAATACATTTTTTTTCTACTGCGCATACGTAGATAGACGATATTCCCACTTTACACTCATCCAGTTGGACGCTCCCCCGCGATAGCTTCACATTGATACCTCACACGACCCAATCTGACCATTATAGGTCCACCTCGACCCCAAAACGTCCCTTCCAATTCCCTTTTCTCACCATTCCCTGTATGCGCACGCGCAGAATGTTAAAATGGACAACACACAAGTCCAGTCGGATGGACCCCACGAATGCTTCACGATGACACCTCATACGACCCAATCAGACCACTATGGGTCCACCTAGACCCCAAACATCCATTCAAATGCCCTTTTTTTACTGCGCATGAGCAGAATGACGTCAGTTTCATCCCACACCCATCCAGCTGGGCGATTCCCCACAAGTGCATGCTTCACGATGACACCTCACACGACCCAATCGGACCATTATGGGTCCACCTAAACCCCAAAACGTCCACCCCAGCGCACTCGCCCAGTGCGCATGCGCACAGTAGCTTTTAAAAAAATCGCCGCAGACAATATATGTTTCAGAAGTAGTATGAAAAGCCTGTAATTTATCAGATTTCCCGAGTCTGTTCTCCGCTGGAGGAAGACCGAACAGTATACGATAAAATATCGGATATATCTCCGCAACAATAGCGACACACGATTCGCAAGTCATTTTATGGATGGTGAAGTGTACGCAAATGAATTTCCCCTTTTACTACTTATCAAATTACAATTGACGTCATTTATCAGTGTTTGATGACTTTTGTTGTTCACAGTTCCAGTATCTCATGACAACTATTTCTCAATAATTAACCCTTTCAGGCTTTATCAGGCTATCAGTATTATTCCGAAGATACCTTTAATACTAGAATGGAAACCTTACATTCAGGTAACACCTCTTTGCTTTCCTTACTCCATCTTAATGCTAGAAGCCTGAAAAAGCACTTTGTCGAAATAACTGGGTTTATTAATAACCTTCAACTTCAATTTTCCGTTCTTGGCATCTCCGAAAGTTGGCTCAATGAGTCGACAGAAAAAATGTTCGATATTCCAGGCTACACGCCATATGTTTCTTCTAGGTCCAGAAAGAAAGGAGGAGGTTTGGTCCTCTATGTTAAGAATGATATTAAGTTTTGTACCGTTCGTGAAGATCTCTTCTCATGTGGGGACGATCAGTATGAGTCATTATTTATTGAATTAGACATCTCCCCTCGCCTATCTGATGATGCTAACTCTAACCGTAATGAGACAACGTCTAACGACAATAAATACATTGTGGGTATTGTCTATCGACCTCCGGGCAAAAATGTCGAATATTTTAATAATAAATTGTCCACAATCTTAAACTCCATTAAACCAGGGAAAAACCAATGTATTGTCATAGGCGATTTTAACATAGACTTATCTAAAACCGATCACCATGTCCCGTCAAAACACTTTTTAGAAATCATGACGTCACATCATTTCTTTCCCAAAATAACCAAGTGAAATCGCAATCTGCAACATTCATCGATAATATTTTTACAAATTCAACCGTTGGGGCTCTATTTTCAGGTATCTTCCTGACTGACATTCCAGACCACTTTCCTATATTCCATGTATACTCTAACTCTTTTACTCCAATCAATCAGAGTAGCCTACTCACCTACCGTAAAATTACCAGAGAGCACAAGGAAGCTTTTAAGGAACAGCTAACCTCTGTAGTCTGGCAGGACGTTATAGAGGAGAAAACTGACGTAAACCAGCCTTTGGACATTTTTCTGAATAAGTTCACCTCTATCTATGAAAATTGTTTCCCTATTGTCACTGTAGCAGCAATGAAGTCAAAGATTATTAAACCATGGATAACATCTGATATACTATTTTCTATTCGAGAAAAAATAGGCTATTCAAAGTACAACTGCGTCTTGATGATCCCTTGATACGTAAGCAGTATCGACAATACCGCAACAAACTTAATCACACCTTAAAAACAGCGAAGAAAACTTACTTCCGCAACAAATTTAATGAATGCAATAATGACATAAAGGGAACATGGAAAGTAATTAACGAATTACTGAATCGCCCAAAAAGCACACAACTACCTAAATCATTCAATATCAATAATACAGAGACTACGGACTCTCACACAATTGCTAATGAATTCAATGATTACTTTTGTACGATTGCTAGTTCGCTGACAGAAAAAAATCCCATCCGTGAATTCACACTTCAGTGAATTCTAGACAGAACGCATCCATCTTCCAGCGCAGAGATTAATGAAATTCTTCTTGAAGCCAAAGACTGCGTCTGGCCTTGATGGCATCAGTATATCTCTGGTTAAACTTGTTGCCAACTTTATAAGCAAACCGCTTGTCGCGATCATTAACCTGTCTTTTCAATCCGGAGTCGTGCCATTAGCGATGAAAACGGCAAAGGCTGTCCTGTCTCTATACGAATCTCTAACCTTAGCTAAAGAATCTAAGCTCTATAGCATCGCCACGTTTCTAGATCTTTCGAAAGCTTTCGATACTGTAAACCACCATATTCTTCTTCAAAAATTAGAATACTATGGATTTAGAGGAATTAGTAATGATTGGTTCAAAAGTTACCTTTCTGACCGTTATCAGTCTGTCAGCTATAATGGCACGACCTCGGCTCCTAGGGGAATCTCGTGCGGCGTTCCGCAGGGATCCATTCTAGGCCCCATATACTATTCCTGATCTGATATTCCTGAATGCTGCCTCTGATGTACTTCGCATAACTTTATTTGCTGATGACACGAGTACGGTATTGTCTCACAAAGATCAGAATCAACATTTTACTATTATGTCACGTGAACTACATTTAATCTGGGACGAATATTAAAACTCGTCCCAGATTTAATGCACAATTGGTTCTCGGCCAATATACCGTCCTTGAATATATGCAAAACCAAATATATGTTTGTAAAACCAAATTGCAGTCAGAGGCAACGATATAGGTCGATTATCTTTGCATGGTCAAGACATTGATGAGGTCGACAGATTCAAGTTCCTTGGTGTATTCTTAAACAATAAGCTGACCTGGGTAACTCACATTAGCGAAACATGTAAAAAGATCTCTAGAAATATTGGTATTATAAATTGTATCAAAGATTGTCTTGACAAACGAACCCTGTTTATACTATATTATTCTATGATATTTCCCTACCTCTCCTATTGTAATCTGATATGGTGCAACACATACCCTACTCATTTACAGTCACTGATCACATTACAAAAGAGAGCTATTAGAACTATATCACTTGTCAGTAAATATGAACATACTGCCCCATTATTTGCTCGCCTGAAAATACTTACTCTAGTTGACCTTAACCTATACCTCACGCTGCAATTCTGTCATCAATTTGTCCACCATCCTTTCGTATTACCCACCAAGTTTCATAATTACTTTACGAAATTAGAAAATTTCACGCATACCCAACTAGAGGTCAACTTAGGGACCTCTATAGGCCATTTTACCGTACCGATTTATCGTTCTACACTCTAAAAATCAAAGCCTTTCGTGAATGGAACAAACTACCCTCTAATTTACAAAATTGTGTTCCTATTTCTCTTTTCAAGTCCCAAGCAAAAATTTATATTCTCAGCAAATATTAGTAACACCGTTATCTCTATACGGGCAAGCAATCACACAGGGTTTTATGTTTATTTCTTGAGTTGGAAACGGTGTTCAAGGCTTCTCGCCAAACGGGCGTAAATAAAGCTTTATCTTCTCCAAAAACTATACCACCTTTCCCCTAGGACCCCCAGCGATGCTCACGCACACTTGGGTCGTCAACACCAGGTGTTTTATCCGAGTTTTAGCCGTCAATTCAAAATCAACCCATTGGACTGTTTACCTGAGACAATGACCCAGTTTACACACGAATCGCCATTCCTCGGTCCTTTCCGCCTCCGCTCCGACCAACTCGAGTTGGAAATCCCCTACGCGTCAGCCGGAGCACGTGACCTACCAGCGGATCAACGGAGGCGGAAAGGACCGAGGAATGGCGATTCGTATGTAAACTGGGTCATTGTCTCAGGTAAACAGTCCAATGGGTTGATTTTGAATTGACGGCTAAAACTCGGATAAAACACCTGGTGTTGACGACCCAAGTGTGCATGAGCATCGCTGGGGGTCCTAGGGGAAAGGTGGTATAGTTTTTGGAGAAGATAAAGCTTTATTTACGCCCGTTTGGCGAGAAGCCTTGAACACCGTTTCCAGCCTTTTCTCTTTTTTTACGTACGTTCAATATGGCGCCGGCATATAGATTGTCCCAGCCGCCTGTGTTCGTTACACAGCCATTCGAGATTACAGCCATTCCTGGGCTATGTTGATTCAACGTTTTCGCCTAAATATAAATTAGAACCATTATACAATACAATACTTTATTGCTCGACCTTGATATTATACAAAGGTATGACAAGAATCAATACAGTGAAAAAATTATATACAAATGTACACGGAGTAGGAACATGTCAACGTTATTCTGAACCATTAATTGGCAGCAGGGGTAACTTAATGCATAATGTAATACATATGACCCCACTATCTCATTGTCCCATTATCTCCCAGCAACAAAAAACAATCGTGTACATATTTTGCTGTAGCTTCTACAACTGGCTTAAAGGTAGATACCAAAATATTTTTCATCTTTTGAGCAGAGGGGGTGGTTGTATGCAACGGTACGAAAGGCTCAATCGCACTAAATAATATTTTCCTTTGCTCACAGAATCTTGAACAATCAAGTAAAAAGTGACATTCGTCTTCCACAACAACATGCATGAAAGCATGAAAACTTAGGCCTTTGTTCTGGCGTCCATCCTTGCAACCTCACCTTGACAAGCAGTTCTTTCCATTCATAGCACTAATACTAGAATATATTTGCACAAAATGTCTCGCTCATGTCGAAGTTTAGACCCAGGTGCCTGTCCTCTCTGCTGATGCCGAGTTGACAACTCTGCATCAGCAGAGGAGAGTCTAGTCGAAGTTGTATAATATGACAAGAGACTGCTAACATTAAAACCTTGCAAAATAGCATAAAACACCAAAAATATGATGGATAATTCTCAAGATTTAGAAAATATGTTTCCTTCAATTCTCCATAGACTTTAGAAATATAACAAAACACTGTTGAAATATAATTGCCCAACCTTTGTGCTCATGGTGCTTGTGTTGGAGAAGGTCCCAATGTTCAGTCACAGACAGGGTTGTAAGGTCTTGCAGGCTAAAGCATACACCCAAGTTCATATGCAACTATTCTTCCAAAGACAAAAGAAAGAACTGGGAAACACTGAAGGAATCAATGCACTGGACTTGTAAATGCAGGTCAACTGTAGAATCCAGATCCCAAATTTTATGCAAATAATCAAAGCTCCAAACAAAATTCTGTTAGTCAAGATTGTCAAAGGCAGCCTGCCACTCATTTACAATTCAAAGACGTTTCCTGAATAGACTGCAGTCACTGGCTTGATGCAATGACTTTGGTTTAAATGCCTATAATGAATATTCAACATCAAATACTTCTGGAGAATTCAAAAACAAATTTTCAATATATTTTCCATTTATACTATAAATGTTAAATAATTTGATTAGTTAATACAAAAATGTGTTGCTTTCTTATATCTCTTCGACATGGGCGAAGCATTTCTTGGAAATATATTTCAATATTGCTGTGCACATGGGAGCTCGAGCTTGTATCTTTGTTATATTTTGAGTGCCTAAATGGATGCCAGCACAAAGGCCTTAAGCATGAAAGTGTCTTGTTCTAGAAACAAAATCATGATATTATGTTCGACAAAGCCTGGCTTTCCTGTATAACTTCTAGTTTAGCATATCGATCGTTCTCAAACTCTCATGAATGTTACACGAACAACAATTTTAGATGATGATAGGAATTTATTCTACATCTCAGCTAATATTGTTATAAATGTGTTTATTTTCATGGGGCGATGTAGGCCCGTAGGGACTAATGGTCCTGTCTTGTAGTCAGAAAAAATTGAGCACCAGCTCTGTGTCTTGCTAACACAGCAAAAGATAGAGTTCTTACACGACAAGAAAGAGGTCTGAAACTTCCTTCTTTAGAATGTCCAGGTTTCTGTGTTTTTAATGTCCGCGTATAGTTGCAGGTCTGATATGTTTAAGTTAAATTTCCATTTATCTAATTTTATGCGTGTTTTCGTTCATTTTCCAGTGGCACTACTTTCGTGCTCAAAATATGTCGTCTGCTAAACCACAGATTTTGATAGGCGCATGTTGAGTGATTTTGTGGGACTAACTCATTCTCATTAGAAAGCGTGTTTGGGCAGTAATTTAGTATTAAATAATACCAGTATAAGTGTAATTCATTGTAGAAAACAATGGGATATTTCACTTTGCCTGTATTCATTTACATTTTCATGAAATATGTGTGTTGAATTACAGTTTGGAATTTTCGCCATTTAAGCTTACAAACCCTCTGCATTATCTTTTTATAGTAAGTTTCTAAAATCCAGTGGTGGTCAAATCATTTACGTAATAATTTCCCTGTATTCAGAAATGTTTTCTTTGCATTCTGTTTCTGAAATATTCATGGAATGTTGCAAGCATTTCTCCCTGATCTACAGAAAGAGCTCTGCATATCACGGACATGCTGTGTTTGAAGCTGTAAGGTGACAGGGGAGATAACCAAATAGAACTGTAATATACTAGGGGTTTACTGACAGGAGGAGGTACATGAAACAATATGATGCCATGAGAGGATGCATCCCAGCATAGCTCCAGTCCATCTAACCATGAGGATTTTACATTGTATCTCAATACTCATTTTTACCCCTCGGCAAATTTTGGCCATGGGATATTGTCGTCTTGTATGTCCGTCTGTTCGTACGTCCGTACGTCAGTACGTGAGCGAGATAGACGGAAAACGGTTCCACTGAAGAATTCCAAATTTGGTATGCTTATTTACCTAGTCAAGGACCAGAAGCCTATTGAATTGGGACCGGATTGGGTGGAAACCTTGGCGGCCATCTTCAATTTTATGCAAAATGGATAATGATCCATATCTCGGAAATCATTCAACTGTTCAATACGAAAGTTGGTATACATCATCGCTACATCAAGCAACTTTCAATGAATTACCAAACCGGCTTTTCTGATTAGTTGCAAATCCTAGAGGCCATCTTTAATTTATGCAAAATCGATAATGATACATGTCTCTGTTACCATTCAATTGTTTTATATCAAAGTTGGTATACATCATCAATGCAAACAGATACTTTAAATCGGGACCTGATTGACTGAAAACCTTGGCGGCCATCTTTAATTTATGCAAAAACTTTAATGATATATATCTCTGATATCATTTAAGTGTTCTATACTAAACTTGGTATACAGCATCGATGTATCAAGAGACTTGCAATGAATAACCACATCAGTTCCTCTGAGTGGGGAGAAGGATGGGCGGCCATCTTTAATTTATGCAAAATCATTAATGATCTCGTTCTCCGATACCATTCAAGTGCTCGATGTAAAATTTGGTATACATCATTGATGCATCAAGAGACTTACGACAAATGACAGTTCTGGTTTCTCTGATTGGGCGGAAACCTTGGTGGCCATCTTTAATTTATGCTAAATCTTTAATGATGTATATCTCTGATACCATTTCAGTGTTCTATACGAAACTTGGTATACAGCAACAATGTATCAAGTGACTTTCAATTAATAACCACATCAGTTCCTCTGAGTGGCGGGAAGGATGAGCGGCCATCTTTAATTTATGTGAAATCATTAATGATCTCTATCTCTGATACCGTTTAAATGCTCGATGTAAAATTTGGTATCATTGATGCATCAAGAAACTTATGTAATGAATTCCGGTTTCTCTGATTGGACGGAAACCTTTGGGGTCATTCCTAATTGCAAATTTTTTTATAATCTGTATATTTGTGACTTGACTGCTTGGTGTTCCTGACATCTTGGTTCAAATTGAATACATTATGAATGTACCCAGAGCCGAGAGGTTTTCAGATGCGCAGCTTCGTATTGTTATTTACTGCTGAAGGATATGCTTTCGATTATCTGAAAAAAGTGAATTTTTTTACAAATATTGGTAACATGCAGTGAAGACATTATTTTATCATTTCATCAGGTTGGTTTCATAATAAATGTCTGTCCCAGCGGGTTTTTTTTAATATATATATGTGTACAACTACACTAATGCACTAGAGATCCTTGTTGAGAGGAATGTGTGAGACTACAAGTATGGCTCTTCGCCATGAGATGGAACATCAAAGAGTTAGTGGAATTATTCCAGCAGCCTATTTTACATTTAAATAGCCCTGTTTCAGTGCCTAAGGCTCTAGTTTTTTTTATAAAATCACAGGTGATTTGATTACTAAATAGACAATATAGTTGGTGGCCAATATCATATACATGTACCAAAATGTTCCCAAACCTTGCTGAATGTGAATATGACACCGAGGACACTGTATTTCGTGTAGTGGAAGAGGAAGAACGGTGGAAGAGGATGGACGTGTGTGATCGAGCTGCTGCTTTATCCTTTTTTGCGAGCACTTTTACCCTTTTTGGCGGGCACTACTAATCTTTCTTTTTAGTCTAATGTTCCTTGATTGATGCTTGCTCTGCGCTTGTGAAGTTTGCGTTGCTGTACAATTTTCAGCACGATGCCTGGCGGAAAATGCAAACATAATTTTGGCGTAAAACGTGGCACCGCGCAATAACAACAACGGCCTGTTTTTTTTTAAAGGGGGGGAGGGGATTTATTTTCGCTGATCGTTGTGCTGTGCATGCTGTGTTTTTGTAAATTTCTACTTCCCTCTCAGGGACAACTTCCTTCCTGGGTAGATACCATTCCATTCTCTAGCTTTAGTAGGCCAAGTTGCTGGAATCAAATTCTGTCGCTTCCTTCATGGACGAAAATTCAAGATGACCGAGTGCAAAAGTTTAAAAGACAGGATTCTAAAAAAAATTTCTTCTTTTCTTTGTCTTTCATTTTAGGTTTTTCACGGGGCGATGTAGTCCCATAGGGACTAATGGTCCTGTCTTATAGTCAGAAAAAAATTGAGCACCAGCTCTGTGTCTTGCTAACACAGCAAAAGATAGAGTTCTTACACGACCAGAAAGAGGTCTGAAACTTCCTTCTTTAGAGTGTCCAGGTTTCTGTGTTTTTAATGTTCGCGTATAGTTGCAGGTCTGATATGTTTAAGTTACATTTCCATTTATCTAATTTTATGCGTGTTTTCGTTCATTTTCCAGTGGCACTACTTTCGTGCTCAAAATATGTCGTCTGCTAAACCACAGATTTTGAGAGGCGCATGTTGAGTGATTTTGTGGGACTAACTCATTTTCTTTAGAATGCGTGTTTGGGCAGTAATTTAGTATTAAATAATACCAGTATAAGTGTAATTCATTGTAGAAAACACTGGGATATTTCACTTTGCCTGTATTCATTTACATTTTCATGAAATATGTGTGTTGAGTTACAGTTTGGAATTTTCACCATTTAAGCTTACCCCTCATGACCCTCTGCATTATCTTTTTAGCCCACCATCACCAGATGGTGGGCTGTTCAAATCGCCTTTCGTCCGTGGTCCGTCGTCAGTCAGTCAGTCAGTCCGTCGTCCGTCGTCCGTCCGTAAACAATTCTTGTTATCGCGATTTCTCGGGAACTGCTGCACGGATCTTTCTGAAATTTCGCACACATGTTCCCCTTGGGGTCTAGTTGTGCAGATAACTTTTCTAGCCTGATTCGAAAATCCAATATGGCCACAGGGCGGCCATCTTGGATTTCCCCATGAAACCTTGTTATCGCGATTTCTCAGGAACTACTGCACGGATCTTTCTGAAATTTTGTACACAGGTTCCTCTTGGGGTCTAGATGTGCAGATACCTTTTCTGGTCCGATTCGAAAATCCAATATGGCCACAGGGCGGCCATCTTGGATTTCCCGATGAAACCTTATCACGATTTCTCAGGAACTACTGCATGGATCTTTCTGAAATTTGGTACAGAGATTCTCCTTGGGGCCTAGTTGTGCAGATACCTTTTCTGGTCCGATTCGAAAATCCAATATGGCCACAGGGCGGCCATCTTGGATTTCTCCATGAAACCTTGTTATCGCGATTTCTCAGGAACTACGGTACGGATCTTTCTGAAATTTGGTACACCGGTTCCCCTTGGGGTCTAGATGTGCAGATACCTTTTCTGGTCCGATTCGAAAATCCAATATGGCCACAGGGCAGCCATCTTGGATTTCCCCATGAAACCTTGTTATCACGATTTCTCAGGAACTACTGCACGGATCTTTCTGAAATTTGGTACACAGGTTCCTCTTGGGGTCTAGATGTGCAGATACCTTTTCTGGCCCGATTCGAAAATCCAATATGGCCACAGGGCGGCCATCTTGGATTTTCCCATGAAACCTTGCTATCACGATTTCTCAGGAACTACTGCATGGATCTTTCTGAAATTTGGTACACATATTCCCCTTGGGGCCTAGTTGTGCAGATACTTTTTCTGGTCCGATTCGAAAATCCAATATGGCCACAGGGCGGCCATCTTGGATTTTCCCGTAAAACCTTGTTATCGCGATGTCTCAGGAACTACTGCACGGATCTTTCTGAAATTTGGTACACAGGTTCCTCTTGGGGTCTAGATGTGCAGATACCTTTTCTGGACCGATTCGAAAATCCAATATGGCCTCCAGGCAGCCATCTTGGATTTTCCCGTAAAACCGTATCATGATTTCTCAGGAACAACTGCATAGATCTTTCTCAAATTTGTTACGCAGGTTCCCCTTGGGGTCTAGTTGTGCAAGAAACCTTTTTTGGTCCGATTCGAAAATCCAATATGGCCACCAGGCAGCCATCTTGGATTTCCCCATGAAACCTTGTTATCGCGATTTCTCAGGAACTACTGCATGGATCTTTCTCAAATTTGGTACACAGGTTCCCCTTGGGGTCTAGTTGTGCAAGAAACCTTTTTTGTCCGATTCGAAAATCCAATATGGCCACCAGGCAGCCATCTTGGATTTCCCCATGAAACCTTGTTATCGCGATTTCTCAGGAACTACTGCATGGATCTTTCTCAAATTTGGTACACAGGTTCCCCTTGGGGTCTAGTTGTGCAAGAAACCTTTTTTGGTCCGATTCCGAAATCCAATATGGCCACTAGGCAGCCATCTTGGATTCCCATATGAAAACTTGTTATCGCGATTTCTCAGGAACTACTTCATGGATCTTTCTCAAATTTGGTACACATGTTCCCCTTGGGGTCCAGTTGTGCAAGAAACCTTTTTTGGTCCGATTCCAAAATCCAATATGTCCATCAGGCGGCCATCTTGGATTTCCCCATGAAACTTTGTTATTGCGATTTCTCAGGAACCACTGCATGGATCTTTGTTAAATTAGGTACACAGGTTTACCTTGTCGTCTAGTTGTACAAGATGCCTTCTCTGGTCCGATTCGAAAATTCAATATGGCAAAACAGGCGGCCGTCTTGGATTTTCCCATGCACATTTGTTATCGTGATTTCTCAGGAAGTACTGCATGGATCTTTCTCAAATTTGGTACACAGGTTCCCCTTATGGTCTAGTTGTGCAAGGTACCTTTTTCGGTCCGAATCGAAGATCCAATATGGCCACAAGGCGGCCATCTTGAATTTCCCCTTGAAACATTGTTACCGTGAATTCTTGGGAAATATTTCATGGATTTTTCTGAAATTTGGTACACAGGTCTCACATGGGGCCTATTAGTGCAAGATACCTTTTTTGGTCCGATTCGAAAATCCAAGTTACGCTCCAAATTAATTTGGTATTCTCAAGTGACGTTGCATCACAAGAGTCGGCGGATCAAACGGTGGGGCATATTCTATATATTGACTATAGAGAATATCCGTACCTTCACCTTTGATATCAAGGAGTTCAAATAATTCTGAATTAAAATGTATTTCTTCAAATTTTGAATCAGCCTTCTTTAGTCCATGCAGTAGCAAGTGAACTGCTCCACCGTTTCGTATGCCGACCTCAGTCTTGTGACTCAATGTCACAACTCGACAACTGTAGACTACTGGATGTTTCGATCCAAGGAAGATAATCAGGATCCAGGCACTTTTGAAGTTTCAACATTACTGCGCGGACCGGATCCCTTCAGTATTAAGCATTATTGTACCATCTTACTATTTTCGAGCATGGTATCTTGATTTAAACAGTATATTTATTTCACCAGGAAACAGGGATCGGCGAACAGGCAGAGCCTATTTGAACGCCTCTCCCAACAGACATATTACACATACATGTACAATTACAAGATGACAGACAACAGTGAATAGAATAAGAAACAGTTACAAACACAATAATTAACATGCAGCTGCATGGTATCTTAAAAGAGATATCTCAAAATAGCCCAAGAAACAGAACAGAATTAGCATTCGTTCCTAATTATAAAATCTGAAGTATGTTTCATAGCTCATGCAAAGTGTCAAAGAGATTGGTCTTCGCTTCCAGTACCCAATGATGACACGTGCAAAAAAAATAAATAAAAAAAATACTACAAAACAAAGGCGAAGGATCCTCGGTACATGTACATTCACTTTCAGACTAACTTTGCTCATTTCTCTTGTATTATAACAACCGACATAAGTAAAGTTTCTAGAAATCTTGAAACTCCTGAAACTTAATATCATATCTTGGTGTTTTTCAGTGGCCTTTTTCAATCTTTTTCACTCAGATTCGAAATTCTGTAAACAAAATTACAAATCAATTGTCTGTTCTTAGTAACAATGGACAAAAAGATCCTCTAGTCATTAGCTTACAATTATCGGACAATGGTGGGCGCCAAGATCCTACAGGATCTCTCGTTATGGTAAGTTTCTAAAATCCAGTGGTGGTCAAATCATTTACGTAATAATTTCCCTGTATTCAGAAATGTTTTCTTTCCATTCTGCTTCTGAAATATTCATGGAATGTTGCAAGCATTTCCCCCTGATCTACAGAAAGAGCTCTGCATATCATATTGAAAATGTAAGGTGACAGGGGAGATAACCAAATAGAACTGTAATATACTAGAGGTGTTCTGGCAGTAGGAGGTACATGCATATAATATGATGCCATGGGAGGATGCATCCCAGCATAACTCCAGTCCATCTAACCATGAGGATTTTACATTGTATCTCATACTCATTTTTACCCCTCGGCCAATTTTGGTCATGGGATATTGTCGTCTTAAACGTCCGTCTGTTCGTATGTCAGTACGTGAGTGAGATATCCGGAAAACGGTTCCACTGAAGAATTCCAAATTTGGTATGCTTATTTACCTAGTCAAGGACCAGAAGCCTATTGAATTGGGACCTGATTGGGTGGAAACCTTGGCAGCCATCTTTAATTTTATGCAAAATGGATAATGATCCATATCTCGGAAACCATTCAACTGTTCAATACGAAAGTTGGTATACATCATCGATACATCAAGCAACTTTCAATGAATTACCAAACCGGCTTTTCTGATTAGCTGGAAATCCTGGAGGCCATCTTTAATTTATGCAAAATCGATAATGGTACGTATCTCTGTTACCATTCAATTGTTTTAAATGAAAGTTGGTATACATCATCGATGCATACAGATAATTTAAATTGGGACCTGATTGACTGAAAACCTTGGCGGCCATCTTTAATTTATGCAAAAACTTTAATGATATATATCTCTGATATCATTTAAGTGTTCTATACCAAACTTGGTATACAGCATCGATGTATCAAGAGACTTGCAAATTATGAATAACCACATCAGTTCCTCTGAGTGGGGAGAAGGATGGGCAGCCATCTTAAATTTATGCAAAATCATTAATGATCTCGTTCTCTAATACCGTTCAAGTGCTCGATGTAAAATTTGGTATACATCATCGATGCATGAAGAGACTTACGATAAATGACAGTTCCGGTTTCTCTGATTGGACGGAAACCTTGGTGGCCATCTTTAATTTATGCAAATCTTTAATGATGTATATCTCTGATACCATTTCAGCGTTCTATACGAAACTTGGTATACAGCATCAATGTATCAAGAGACTTTCAATTAATAACCACATCAGTTCCTCTGAGTGGCGGGAAGGATGAGCGTCCATCTTTAATTTATGCGAAATCGTTAATGGTCTTTATCTCTGATACCGTTCAATTGCTCGATGTAAAATTGGGTATACATCATTGATGCATCAAGAAACTTATGTAATGAATACCGGTTTCTCTGATTGGACGGAAACCTTGGGGGTCATTCCTAATTGCAAATTTTTTGATAATCTGTATATTTCTGACGTGACTGCTTGGTGTTCCTGACATCTTGGTTCAAATTGAATACATTATGAATGTACCCAGAGTCGAGGGGTTTTCAGATGCGCAGCTTCGTATTGTTATTTACTGCTGAAGGATATGCTTTCTATTATCTGAAAAAAAGTGAAAATTTTTACAAATATTGGTAACATGCAGTGAAGACATTATTTTGTCATTTCATCAGGTTCGTTTCATAATAAATGTCTGTCCCAGTGGTCACAAGTTATTTTTTTTTAAATATATATATATGTGTGCAATTACACTAATGCACTATAGAGATCCTTGTTGAGAGGAATGTGTGAGACTACAAGTATGGCTCTTCATGGGATGGGATGGAACATCAAAGGGTTAGTGGAATTATTCCAACAGCCTATTTTACATTTAAATAGCCCCGTTTCAGTGCCTAAGGCTCTAGTTTTTTTTTGTTTCGTGTACGGTAGCTTTAAACCTTCCACTGGCCTCAGGGAGGTAATCTTTGAGCTCTGTACATTCATTGAGCAATGAATAAACCTTAATGGAAGTGTGTTCTAGAGATACCGTAGTTGGCTAGTGTACATGTACTTTTGCCAACAACACATCCGTTGATCAATGTGACGGAGCGATTCTTTTGTCTAAGAATGAAAATAGAAGGGGGCGCTCTAGAAAAGTATGATCTCCGAAGTACCGTCTCCAATCCACCAGTTATGAAAAGTATATTATCCAAAGTGTCGCCTTCAATCCACCGTTGCAGACAAGTATATAGTGTCCAAGAATATTAGGTTATGATACAGAGACCCTATATTAATATATTCAACTCTAACAATAATTTCAACTACAGGACCCGTAAATTCCTAGACTGCAATAGACTCCAAATCTGTAATTCTACAAATATCATGTAAATCTATTATCAGTCTCTACTTTCCAAACTTCATTTGAGACAAATTTGACTGACTGGGTAATGTTACCTTGTATTTAGATATATAATGATATTGTATTTAGATATATATTGATATTGTATTTAGATATATAATGATATTGTATTTAGATATATAATGATATTGTATTTAGATATATAATGATATTTAAGTTTTCCAGATGATCGATGAGAAAATAGAAGGGTTTTCTCAACTTTTGTAGCTTCATTTTGGCACCATAACAAAAAGAGTTACCTCACTTAGAAAGCGTACAATATGAATTCAATACAGCATTTTGAGATCCAATATGACTTTGGGTATTGTACGGACACGTGGGGCGATTGAAATGATCTGATTGAATCAAAGGACATAGCTGTATAATAATTTGTTTTACCATGCCCCTTTTCGGTCCTGTACAATAACTATTACTATAAGATTTGATGTTTACACTAATGACCGATTACCTCACATTTCTCGTTCAAGCAATGAACAAAAGTGGTCACGTTGTGTAAGCATGATTCTTGTGTGGGTTTTATTTCAGTGGAATTGAATTGTCTATCATAACTGAGAGGACAATGGAAGACTTATCAGTACAACTGAAGTCTCTTGATCAAGAGACAGGATCATTGGAGCAAGATGATAGGATAACCTACCGGCATTCTGCAAATGTATCTATGGAAGATGGAGATGTAATAGTGAAAACAGAACCAACAGCCCAGTATGAGGATGGAGAACAACAAGGTGGTGTTGAGCATGATCCATGTGAACAAGTACCGGTAAGCCGTGATACACAGTGTCAATCGGATTAAAACCAGATCTACATAAACCGCTCCCCATCTCACTTTAATATCACTCCTGTAGATCTGGCGTCAACACCTCCGTTTCCATGTTCTAAGTACTGACCCATCACATCATACACATGTATGTTTGAAATGTCAAGGTCAGGCCACAACTGCGCGGGAAGGACAGGTTGACCTATTGATATTATGAATAGTGAAATATATTCTTGAATTGATCGATATATCTAAATTCTAGTAACCATGGTAATGTTAATGGAATATCACGGCTTCCAGAGAATAAAACATCGATCTGATGAAATAAGTTAAAGTATACAAGAAGATGAGTTTTACATATACCATACACTTGTTGCCATCTCGCTGCAAAGCGAGACAGACCAGACGTGTGACCTTGATCTGCCGACAGCTAGGTCCTTTAACAAAGAAGCCCAGTTCTTGGTCCCAAATCTTAAATCAGTGACATGCAAGATACGGAGCGTTATTTTTAGATCTGGATTTAATATGATCTAACAGCTTTTGGATATCGTTCTAACGGGTTCATACTCCATGTAAGAATCACGAGACAATGCATACAATAGCCAAGTCTGGAGACAACAATGTGTCTAGACTTGTGCCTTTTCAGCGACACAAAGACTTGGACAATAGCGTATCATTAACGCTCATGTTGGAGTATGCTATGTACAAGTTTATATTAAATTCCCAAAATTTTCGATCATGTACTATTTAATAACTGAGTGTATTGAAGATGAAATGTGTTGTTTCAAGAATAAGGCTGATGCAGGCCTTCAAGTGCCTCCTATATTTCCTATATTTTTAGGAGCAATACTCTGTAATGAGTCCAACTGACATGAGAAAATACATTTCAGATTTTTTTTTCGCCTCGCTTCGCTCGGCAAATATCAAACCATTTCAATCTCTCTATGCTGAATCAAACAAACAGAACATGTCACCTGAAAGACCACCACTATTACTGCATTCAGTGAAAGTAATTTGATTGAACACCAGAAAACTACCAAGTTTAGGAACATACAAGTTTGGAACATAGTACAGACATGTCTTGCACTCCTTTATTTCCTATATTTTCCTATTTTTTATTCAGAAAATTCCTATATTTCTCCTATATTTTTGCAAATTTCCTCCTATACTTTCCTCCTATTTCCTCCTAGACATACTGGCGAAAAGCCATATAAGTTTTCACTCTGTCCACATAGCTGTTCACAGAAAGGGACCCTAAAGGAACATGAATGGACGCATTCTGCTGAAAAGCCATATAAATGTTTACTCTGTCCATATAGCTGTTCACGTAAGGGGAACCTATAGGAACATGAAATGAGACATACTGGTGAAAAGCCATACAAGTGCTCCCTATCGAAAGCCGAAGCGGTTAAGTCCCTAATATTAAACTTGCTTCGTGTTATGTGTCTGGTCAAGAGAGGGAACGATTTGTGGTCTTTGGCCATCTCGTTTTTAGAAAATTTTCTCGGGTCTATGTACGTTCACTCTCTAACGGTTACAGACGAGACGGCTATGCGCTTTCCCACCAATGTTAGCTGCAGAAAAACGTTGAACGAACTCTGGGGTGACGACAAGTTGGGGGATGGGGAAACGTCAGAAATATACGCTTAGCCCATCCGCAATACTCTTTCGTCGGCAGCGATGCTCGACTCGTTATAAATAAAATCCCTCTTGGAGCCTTTCTCCAAGAAAATGAAGCGGCATCATGCTCTGTTGCTGAGCAGCAATCCACAGTTCAGCAACTGCATCCAGTTCCGGAACAATCGGAAGAAGATTCAATGCCAATCACACATTTCGACCAAATAGATCTCATGCCCGATTGGTCGACATTCCCTTCTACCGGCGATGAACCATTCTATTCTACTTTCGAACTGGAAAAGGCCATCCAGTCCATTATGAGCAGCGCGACCCAAGAAAATAATGGGGTCGAACGACCCGTAAAAATCGAACACGCGGAAGAAACGGTAGAAACCAGTCCACATAAAAAGACGTTTCTCCTGAACTCGCACTGGAGTATCAACACAAACGTTTGCAAGGAATCGACGACGAAGATTTTAAATGACTTCCCGTTGTCAAGGACCCGAAACCGAAATCAAAACTTTAGAGGGTAGTCCATAATTGCGGATTTTTGGTCCCCCTTCAAAATCTTTTAAATTAATATTCCACCAGGTTTGACCGCATGAGAATTTTTGTTGGCTTATTGTTTATTAATATTTGTAATATCATTCAGTTGACTGGTTGATTTGCTTCAAATCAGTGCATGGTATTTTGCCAGTTAGATTGGCCCATGCCTCCCTATGTAGATGGAAGTGCGAAAGTGTGACTGTAAATTGGGGCCTTTTTGAGCGTGCGAGTCCATGGTATACTTTGCAATGGGAAAATGAGTTTGAAAACGGCCTGGTCGACCCCCTATTTTGCTAATTTTTGTTGATCCTTCGACTGGGCACAGTGTCGGTGAGTTTCATGACAATCGATTGTCAAGTTTTTTCTGTGATGGGGAGAGAATATGACCTATATTTTGGACCAGATTTGGAGGATTTTCCTGAAGTTTTGGGCACGTTCAGTGGGGGTTATGGGGACCCCGATTTCGGTCATCGAGGCTTACATCTGTCCCGGGTCCATGGCAAGAGCCTACTCTTTCAGAAAATATATAATTCTATGGGGGTTCTCTCAAAACACGGTTGCTGTTTAGCATATAATGAACCAGCCTGTTTAATTTCAGATGCCGTGGCTCTACTATGGACTGCAATCTTACGTTCTGTACGACCCGAAACATCACGCGATATACAAAGGGCCTTACGAGAACGAAGAGCTCGTGCAAAATATAAATTGGACTTCGGAGATAATGCATAACCTGGAAGATGGCCTGTCGGGTTTGGGAACGTTCAAAAAAATTCCAAATTCCAAGTTTTTAAAAATGAATTGCCTGGTAGTGGTAGGGAAAGAAAAAGTTAGTTTTCACGAAGTATGTGAAAACATATGCGGTTCCGAGGCCCACTACAAAAAATGTAGATGGGGGGGTGTCCAAGAATTTCCCGATCTCCCCACTACTAAGCGAAATGGGATACTACAAAAATGCGGACTAGGAATTTTACGACACCTGTCTTTGCGCGCAGTCTGCAACCTATCGGACGCGCGATGTGGGAACTTCGTTTGGCTGACAGATAGTCAAAAAGCCATCGGTATCGACTTAGATAGCTTTACTGTTGGACAACCGTATTATTATTATTATATTTTGCACGAACTCTTCGTTCTCGTAAGGCACGTTTTAAAATTCCCCGCTTAACGGATCCCAGGCAATGTTTCACACCGAATCATATCGTGAAGGCGCTGATGTCAAAAGTTATAAGGGGACAAGGTGCGGAGACACTATACCAATTAAGGTTTGAAATCCCATCGACCGCAATTGCTCGAAATATATTGGAACGTTTAAAAAAGATGAACTTACCCCACGAAATGACCAAAACGGCTGGATGTCTGCAGGACGCTTTGAACAAGCTGTGAAAACCAAAAAAAAAGGTCAGTAATTTTTCAATTCTCCCATTTTTTAATCGCTATGTTCATATGATATCTGTATGTCCGTAGTCTTTGTAAGTTCCATATGTCTGTAAAAGGAGTGGTCGTATACAAAAAGTATCTTATTAAGACAGAAGAAGAGGGGGAAGACAAACGTCACGATGATTAAGCCTTTCCGATCGGATAAAATGGAAATAATACAAACGACCACCAACGTTCCGGAAAAAGGGATTTCGTTATCAAAGTTTTCAAAATTGGACGACATGGTTGAACAAAATAACGATGAAGAAGTTCTGCATGGCCATTATGATGGAATAGTAAGCAATAATGTTGAAAGCGAAAGCCTATTTCCGGCAGACGAGCAAAAGCAAGTTGTATTGCTAAGAGCGTCAAAAATTGACGAAGAGAAATACAACAGAAAATATTACTATCAAGAGGACAACGAAGAACGTTCTCTTCGCCTCAAAGTCCTAGCCGAGGCAAGATGGTTCAGACCCTTATCGGATGATCCGCTTTTGCAACGTATACTTTGCCGGAAATCCGGTGATATCTACGTCACGATCAAGACGTTGATCACATTAAGCTTTACGATACATTACCCTATGGAGGGTATATGTGTTTGTGGTGTGAATGTAGAATAAAACCCAATATCTTCGATAATCACGAAGAAACGTGCCAGAAGAGACCATTCCCTTTAAATGTAAATCGGGAATTTTGTTGCAATTGTATGGCGAATTGGATGAAACAGAAATTGTTCGATATGTGGTACACGATAACATTGGCAGTAATTAGTATCTTATTCCTTTTCGTAAGAAAAAAAGTTGAATGAATATCTTAAGAAGTTCCCTATCAGCGTTATAAACGTTAATCCTACTTGGCCTGGGAGGGTGGGGGGTACTTCGCGCCCACCTCCGCCTCGCCCCCCCCCCTCCCCCACCTTACCGCTTGTTGTTGTTTTTTTTGTTTTTTTTATTTGGATCTTATCTCTGGAACGAGAGCTGAGACTTTGTAAATTATTCATATTGGAGTCATTCTAGGTCTAGTTGCATGACCATCCGAGCAAAAGAATAATGGGTAATTTTCACCTCTCTACTGTAGCTTTAAGGATAAGAGAAATATTTAGAAGGGAAACTTTTCGCCAATTCGCACCCCCCCCACCAACTCTCCTCTACATCCCTCCTTCTCAAGCCAGATAGGGATAATACATGCATTTTTGTTTTCGTCGAGCAGGATTTAACTCGTTCGGGTCGAATAAATAATTCCTGTTTTGTTTTTATTTTGTTGTTTTTTTTGTTGTTTTTTTTATATGTAGGCAAAGATGATTCTCCAGTGACTGGACAAGAACATCCCGAACATTCTAAGACGATCTGCCAAATATATGTAGAGCTACAAGAACGTGCGGTGTGCTTCGATATTAACAGTATCCAAAATAGTAGTAGCCATTCTTTATATTGGGCGATCTTCTAGAAGTAAATTACTGTAGTTACCGGGGTAAAATCTAGCTCCGGTGTAGCCTTGTTCCATACTACGTGAGAACAAGGCCCCGGCTGTAAACCAGTCACCAGATCGAGTTGTTGGGAAATTGCCGTACGGGCAATATTTGCCGACCCAATTGACCATAACCAATAAATAATTCGATTCTATGTCCACTTACCTTTCATAAAAATCCTTGTTTATGAGTGACCGTCCGTTTTTAGCTTGGCAAGAGATCGAAACTTGGACGAGGGGGTTATACTGTCCATGTAAAACTTATCGATGTAAAGATGGCGGCGATGTGGACAGTTTTACCCCCCCTCGTCCGAGTTTCGATCTCTTG
>JAVTVY010001082.1:0-35172 GCA_036873755.1 Hanleya hanleyi
CCCCCCAATGAGTACACCAGAATTTGTTCATGCCGTGTCGATACGATTTTAAATATGGCCGCCATGGCGGCCATCTTGAATTTGCCATTGAAACATTGTTATCGCGATTTCTCAGGAACTACTGCATGGATCTTTCTCAAATTTGGTACACAGGTTCCCCTTGGGGGTCTAGTTGTGCAAGATACCTGTTGTGGTCTGATTCACAAATCCAATATGGCCACCAGGCGGCCATCTTGGATTTCCCCATGAAACATTGTTATTGCAATTTCTCAGGAACTACTTTGTGGATCTTCCCCAAATTTGGTACACAGGTTCCCCTTGGGGTCAAGTTGTGCAAGATACCTTTTCTGCTCTGATTCGAACATCCAATATGGCCACCAGGCAGCCATCTTGGATTTCCCTATGAAACTTCGTTATCGTGATTTATGAGGAAGTACTGCATGGATCTTTCTCAAATTTGATACACAGGTTCCCCTTAGTGTCTAGTTGTGCAAGATACTTTTGTGGTCTGATTCAGAAATCCAATATGGCCACCAGGCGGCCATCTTGGATTTCGAGATGAAACATTGTTATCTCGATTTCTCAGGAAGTATTGCATGGGTCTTTCTCAAATTTGGTACAGAGGTTCCCCTTGGGGTCTAGTTGTGCAAGATACAATTTGTGGTCTGATTGAAAAATCCAATATGGCCACAAGGCGGCCATCTTGAATTTGCCAGTGAAATCTTGTCATCATTATTTTTCGTTAACTACTGCATGGATCTTTCTCAAATTTGGTACACAGGTTCCTCTTGGGGGTCTAGTTGTGCAAGATGCCTTTTCTGCTCTGATTCGAACATCCAATATGGGCACCAGGCGGCCATCTTGGATTTCCCTATGAAACTTCGTTTTCGTGATTTATCAGGAAGAACCGCATGGATCTTTCTCAAATTTGATACGCAGGTTCCCCTTGGGGTCTAGTTGCGCAAGATACAATTTGCGGTCTGATTGAAAAATCCAATATGACCACCAGGCGGCCATCTTGGATTTCCAGATGAAACATTATCGCGATTTCTCAGGAACTGCTGCATGGATCGTTCTCAAATTTGGTACAGAGGTTCCCCTTGGGGTCTAGTTGCGCAAGATACAATTTGTAGTCTGATTGAAAAATCCAATATGGCCACCAGGCGGCCATCTTGGATTTCCAGATGAAACATTGTTATCATGATTTCTCAGGAACTACTGCATGGATCTTTCTCCAATTTGGTACAGAGGTTGCCCTTGGGGTCTAGCTGTGCAGGATACCATATATGGTCTGATTGAAAAATTCAATATGGCCACCAGGTGGCCATCTTGGATTTCCCCATGAAATTTTGTTATTGTAAATTCTTAGGATATTACTGCATGGATGTTGATACACAGGTTCCCCTTGTGATCCAGTTGTGCAAGATACCTTTTTTTGGTTCATTTCGAAAATCCAATATTGCTGCATCTTGAATTTCCCATGAAACTTTATCATAAAATCTCAGGAAATAACTGCATGGATCATTTTATAGTGTTCAGGGGGACAACACAAGTTAGAAACTCATCTATTGCAGTTCTTTAGTAAAAATTTCTCACAGCTACTTTCTCCAGTTACAGACAGATGACCTACAGTGCCGTGGCACTATCTTTTACATCTTCGCAGACAGATGGGGGTATGTCTTGGTTAGCCATACCTCACCAGAGATTACTTTCATTGGAAAAATGTCCTGTTACATCTCATTGCCATCGTAACAACCCAGTCGCACATATTTCGTACTCGACATGTCTCCCCCTGGTGCATATACCCACAAAATATTGGAATCGTAGGTTAAAAACTGTCCAATGTACTGTCCGGACACGAAGTGGACAGACAGACGAACGACTGCAATCACATAATAAAAATTGGTATATAATTGCCTTTATTCCATAACCTCCAATTACAATCATGAATTTATAGCTTGACCTCCTGTGAAATCGACTATGTTGCCATTTTGTTCAGAGGAGACAACGCAAGTTAGAAACTCATCTATTGCAGTTCTTCAGTGAAAATTTCTCGCAGCCACTTTCTCCAGTTATAGCCAGATGAGCGCTACAGTGCCGTGGCACTATCTTTCAACTTTTCAGGTAACGCCAATATCACACTCTCTCCCGGAAAGATCACATATGTTCGTTCCATCCTTATGCACAAAGACAGTCTCTTATTTACTTTCTATGTTATTTCCATTAAATTTAAATGGTTACCATGGTACACACATTCGAAAAAACTGTTACATAGTTGTTTGACAATGCACCAACATATGAATCACAGCATAATTAGAACAACATTAAGAAAAAAAAATTCCCGTATTTAAAATATATATCAAGATCTGTGTCGAAGGTGTCCGTGCGACTTTACTCCGTTTTAATAACCCTTCCGGAAAGTGTCTGATCTCCCCCTGAATACCTGCCGCTCTTTAAGGGTAGAGGTATGAAAAACTGCTTCCGGTAAGTAGTCGCCTCGGTTTCACTTTTACCAAAGTCACCCGCAAATATTTGGAATAATATATTGATCAACTATTCGAGAATATTTGTTTGAAAAACTAGTTTGTTTATATTTTCTGCATGAACCAATAGATCTTGTATACGTGTACATTATAAAGATAATTTTCTTTAAAAAAAAATAGACTAAGTACTAAAATTAATTGTGAGGGCCTTTGCTACCTACTGGATATTCTCTGCACCAATACGCCCCTGGTGGAACAAGGGAGATAAAACCCTTTCCCAATTGAGCTATAGAAGTGATACGTCTCTATTGAAAAATAGAATTCTGCGATAACTACTCCCGATTGTTTACCCCTAAATATCTTCTTCAGACCGAACTGCGTGACACTAAACGTGGTATATCTGGAAACATTCAGTGTTCCTTTAACTGAATGGTATTTAAAGATACGGGAACATAGTTCCAAATTCTAATACTTACACTGTCTCCCACAAGAAAACCAGACGGATTCGAGGATAAAAACTTCTCAAATTTGGGCAACATTGTCGGTGCTATTTCGTCCACGAACTTCTTCCTTGCTGTCAACTGAAAATATAGTATGGTGAGTTATGTCATGTTCTCTTGAAAATAAATGACTCGAGTACATCTGCCTATAGTTTCATCCGCTTCATCTTGAATAGCAATATACATTTCTTAGTTGATCGCTAATATTTCCATCCTCGCGAGCCAGTGTATCGATCGATCTCTTCGGATCAGCCACCCATAGCAGTTCTAGATAATAATAGATCAAGGGGTTTCCTCTAAATCAAACAAATCGGTGAACGCGCTAAGCTGGCTGATAACGACAATCCGCTGCCAGGTATGAAATGTGACTGGTTCAAATTCAGCGAGGGACAAACTACTTTGATGTCTGTCTGAAATCAACAACGGAAGTCAAAGCAAAACCCGCAGACTTGGCATTTAGGATTTACTTGGACTTGTGAAGATGTAATATTTTTGTCACATCAGGTAATATTGCTCATAGATCTAGCCCGCTTATTACACTGTGTAAAGTATCATAATGGGCGAAATAAGCATTTATCTGGAGGTCGACACTATTATACAAAACGACCTTCGTCATACTTTATATCTTTAAAGGAGTGTCTCCTGATGGCGACTTTGTCTCCGTGGTAACATCATAGTCTCGTACCATACATACAGAAACGAATATCTGACCTGCATAAGAGGCGATGGGAGAAAACTCAATTATATCCAAATGTAACCCAACCTTTGTCTTTTCGTCTTCTTCCCAGAAAAATGTCGTCACTCCTTTGTACATATCTTCCATGCCATCTACATATTGATCCGCCAAGGTCTTCTCCCAGTCATTCTTACCAGCTAACCCTGTTGTGGAAAAAATACCGAGGCAATGAAGAGTCTACCATTCTGATCCATTCTGTCTACAGAACACCATTAAGGGCTTAGTGAGCCTACTGTTGTTGCTGTTTAAATAAGTGGTTCAAAATGACAAAGTCGTGGAAATTATTCCTCATTAGACGCTTGATTACCAGAGCAGATTTCATTCTGCAAAAAATTCTGCAAATACTGACTAACACATTCAAGATATACTGGCAAAATTTTGAAGTACCTCTGTGAATCAACCAGTAATTCATATATGTTGGGGTATGGGGGAGGGAAGTCAAGCTGGTAAACGGGAAAGCGGTCTTCCTGTAGATGTTTATGTGTTCCATCTGCATGTTATCAAGCTAATTTCCACGTTCCCATTTCGAACTTCCCTTGATATATCTGGCCGCCTTCAATGTTCAAAAAACTTATAAATAGACACGAGACGTCACTGACCTCGTAACCTTTTGAATTTCGAATGTGTGTCATAGAAGAGCGTTATTGATTGGCTGACCTTTATATTTGGCCGAAACCATCACCATATTAGGATGAATGACGCCTCTACTTCAGGATGATGTCACTCTACACACTACCGGTGTGTAGGTTCTGCTTGGTTCGTCGATCGTTCGTAGGTGAAATTTACACCTCGGATTCGAAGTTGAAGGTGACCAGGTAAATCAAGTCTAGTTCGAAGTGGGAACGTTGAAATTGGCGTGATAAAATGAAGATGGGAATGTTCATGCATAACATCAGAGTATGGTTTTACTAGTTCCTTTTCTGAACCGAACATTTAATATCTAAGATGTCTGGATGGGCCTGAAACCCTTAAATATGAAAAATGTCAAGTTAGTTGACAGTGTGTTTTGTATTTTTGGCAAAGCATCTTGCAATTTAGTAATTCAGTAAGACTTTCAAGCCTTCCTTTGTGGAAATTGTTTGATATATTATGTATATTAACCGGCGATGTTGCGTTTCCAGTAATCAAGCGTCCAGTGGGGAATAATGTTCACGACAACAACAACAACAGTGGTTTCACCAAGCCCTTTATAGGAAGTTGATCAACTTAGGTACCATGCTGCGTTTCCATCATAACTTACACTATTAAAGAACTTAAACTGAAAATATGTATGCATTTTGTCAAAAAATAATAATGTCCAAAACTTCATCTTTTCAGTACCTGTGAGAGGAATCACATTTTTTACATGTTGTAGAAGTTATTAGGTTAATAAACTATAAGTTTCATTATGATATTATTATTCGCAGGAATCAGACTTTATTTTCTTTTATTTCATGTTAGGCACATAGGGCAATAAGAGACATCATGCCATGGGCACAAAACCCTAAGTTGGGTGCGAAAACTCATAACAGAAGGCATAATGAAAGCTTTTGCAGATGTTGATAAGAGGCTCGTCATTCAGGAAATTTGACATTTCAAAATCTGTGATAAGCGTCTCTTATAACCCCTATACGGGTCAAGTTTGAGACTTTTCAGATCACTTCCGCAAATATGTTCTTATTCTGTCTAAACAAGATTTGTATTCATCCGCTGATATTTTTTAAAACGTAGTGTGCGACCCTTATAACAACTGTTAAGGGTATACAGGGAACATCACCACAAATGAATGACTGTTCCTCATAACCCCCATCACTGGGGTAATACGGGACAGTCACAAAAAAATAAAAATCCTGAAACAGATGATGGATCATAGCCATCACCAATATCAAGTCTGAGTAATTAGTCACAAAATGGCATATGGTCTTTTTCTAATCAGCTACATATTTGCGAAATTGACATGAAAAAGTATAAAAAGTGTCTCTTATAACCCCAGTTTACGGTACATGGGTAATCGTCAATAGGTCACCGTATAGGCGTGAGTGTGTTGAAGATTACATTTGTGTATTCAACGACGTCAAGATTCAAGATTCAAGATTTTATTGTAAATAAATAAAATCAGTAGAACAGTAAAATACTGAAATGCAAAACAGAAGCACATGTAATCTATATACAGGAACGCGTATATCTGAACGTGAATATAGCTTTGGTAAAGAACAGTCACTAGCTATAATTTCTGTACCATTTCAGGAGTGTTGAACACACTGTATTAATTATTGTTGGACTATCACGGCATGACATTATGAAAATAAATTTATCAGCAGTTGTTAATTTCATGAAAGCCGGATATTCTCTTACCACATACTGAAATAGTACATATCGACTATCTGCACACTTTTTGCAGGACATTACAAAATGCATTTCATCTTCAACAATATTACATTTATTACATAGCCGTTGTGCGACAGGAGTAATAGGTCCAGTATCATCACTTGGGATTCTGAGACTTGATTGTTACGAAGGCATTGTTGTGAAGCATGGAATCAAATTCTCTCCTATTGGAGGGGGGGGGGGGGGGGGGGACAATGAGTAAAAAAAATTTTTTCTATTTCACCCGCCTCTCAGTGGTAAGCTTAGGCCACTGTTTATACCACGAATAAAAAGAAAATTCGACTGTCTCACAACCGAAATTCAAAATACAACAGATACTTCGCAGGAGTGCCATATAATTACTTCAAATTTTAATCGGCACCTTCCGTCTACCTTCATACCCCGATTCTACTTCTCCGTTTACACTTCGAATTGGCCTTGTTTGATCTCACCTACTAAAGTATTCAAAAATAAAGTATTCAAAACCAGAGGCGTAAGTTTCATCTACAATCCAGAGATGAGCCAATCAGAACCTAGACGACGACTATGTGTAGGGTGGCGTATTCTCTCAGCAGCTACGTCGTTCCTCCTAATATGGCGGTAGGTCTGGCCGGATACATAGGATAGCCAATCAATACCCCACTCATACGGCCCATTTCGAAATTTAGATTGATTTGAGGTCAATAACTTTTTCGAACAAAGTCGGTGGGTCGATATATCAAGGCAGTTCGAAGTGGTAACTGAGAAGTCTACTTGGGTATGAAGATGCCTCTGATGAACAATCTATCACAGATATTTTAACGTCAAATATATGCTCGTTTGTGGATCAAATGAGTTCCTGTATAATTTCTCATCATTCATTTGTTGTTGGCTGTCAAGAGGTAATAACTTAGCTTCATGATTGCTTCGCGGATGGATTCTGTAGTTCAATGTATCAATTAATATTTTGTTCCGTTAGAAATGAAGTGCCCGACTGACTTCATCGGCAAGTTGTCGGAGACATTTTTTATAAAAGTTAGCACATTGGATATGCATTAAATGCACAGCAAAAATTATCTGTAAAATAATTTCTTGACACCCACCCAGACAGTAGAGTAATGGTCAAATTTAAAACGAAATACAGGTAATAGTGTTAATTACTTAGACATTTCACTTACCAAACTGATTTGCCAAATATCGAGCAATCGTCAGACTCTGTCCAAGACGTTTGCCATCAAAATCCAGGACCGGAAGCTGGCCAAAAGGCATGTCTAACCCAAAAAGGAATAATACATATACTTCCTGTTCAATAGACAATGACACGGTATGATTGACCAAAATTCAAACCTTCAACTAGTATTATATTTAGTTTTTAATTATTTAGTATTATATATATCGAATATATCATCATCTCCAAATGTTAAATTAATTTTTGCCCAATTATATTTGATTATATTATATTTCATATCAAGCCAAATGCTTACAATTGCATCCTGTATTTGAGAAAGGCGACACAAACAATGATTCACCACAAAATAAATTGATAGCAAGCCGTTTCAATATTTAATCGTTTATTTGACATATGTGAAAAAAGTGTTGCACATTAAGTCAAAAAAGATCCCAGATGTCGTGTTGACGCCTTGTTGATGAGCAAACAATGGAGCAAGCTGCTCACAGTGATAACTTGACCAGCAGTCTATTTGTATTCAATGCTGTTGATCTAGAAATGTCTGGAGATCGTGACTGTATATTTGGTATCTATGCCCCGGTTATCGTCCCATGCTATCTCGATCTTGAATTGCTTTGTTAAGGCTTTTGTGCTGGCATCAATTTAGGCACTCAAAATATAACCAAGATACAAGTGCACAGAAATACTGAAACATATTTCCAAGAAATGCTTCGCCCATGTCGAAGAGATAAGAAAGCATCACATTTTTATGTATATTTTAACTAATCAAATTATTTAACATTTACAGTATAATAGAAAATATATTTGAAAATTTGTTTTTGAATTCTCCAAAAATATTTTGGGGTTGAATATTCATTGAGAATTATCCATCATATCTTTGGTGTTATGCTGTTTTGCAAGGTTTTAATTAAAACAGTCTCTTGTCATATTATACAAGTGCGACATGGGCGAGAAATTTTGTCCAAATATATTCTAGTATTACTGCCATAAATGGAAAGAAATGCTTGTCAAGGATGGATGCCATAACAAAGGCCTTAATCCATGCTTTGTATATACATATTTTCATAAGAGCTATAATTAATTCCAGAAGATAAACTATAGGTTAATTCATGAAGAAAATATCTCCTTGGGATCCAAAAATATACTGCCGTTTTAGGGTATAACAATTTAGGAATGTTAGCCGGAAATTGTTTGGTTAAGGACTGGTTCGTGTGAGTGAGAAACGTTTAGATAAACACTGTTTGCATGTGTATTTGTATTAGTTTTACCATATTTGGAAGAGCATATTTACAGAAGGAAAAACTGTTTTAGGGATAATCAACAACGAGTTACTGCCGGAGTTTGTGTGTAATAACAACGAGAGTACATTTTATAGCCACCAGCTATTCCCATCTGAAGGCCCTCCCACTGATAGGTCAAACAGTCGGAAATTTGGGAATATCGAGAGTAAAATATTATAGGGGGATATCTGTTGGGAAAACTAGCGATTTTATCGGATTGTAAATGCTCTTCGATTTCGAAACGGCTTTGATTAGAAATGATTAGACCCGAACTTATTTTACATGTATAATATTAATGTTTGCTCCCAACCATGCATGATTGTCTCGTGTTCGACAATTGACATCCTGGATATTCACAGTGCATCGTTCAATAGCAGTGAGAAAAATATAACGTCGTAGTTCTAGATCAACATCGTTCCATTCCCGAGATATAGTAGTCAGAGATTCCTATGACACTTCAGCCAGGCGACGGATAATTTCTGACTGATTGTCTGGCTGGGGTCAGAGTTATCTCCCCCATACCACAACAATGGCAAAATGGGAGTGCGACCTCATCACAGTAAAAATTATTTTTTAGCAATATTAGCCCGTTTCACAACATTTAACTCGCATATATTTTCATTACTAAATATACGATATGAGAGTTAAGTATTGTAGAATGTGAGTTAAGTGCTGTAGAACGGCCGAATCTTGTTCAAAAATATTTTTCAATAAAGGGATGAGGTTGCACGAGATATACGCGTATAACTCCGATATGATGGGATCACTTTCAATATGTACCAATTGGTATCTCATGTCTTAGTACAATGGTAAGAGTTCCATACTTCAATTCAACAAAGACAATTTATACCTGCTTTGAGAGAAGGCCATTGTTCCATCTCTACCCTGGCATCTTCGTAATCCACCCCGGCCTGGGTTAACACCCATCGGATCCCTTCACCACGAGCACGAATGTCGAAATACGTCAGCTTGTACTTTGGCATGGTGAGAACTGCCGACAGACGCAAAGTCGAAAACTAGACCCTGGGTAATGCAAAATACAAGACACTAATGTGTGTGTACAGCATGCAGAAAGAGATGGGATTCCAATTTATGGGTTGACACCTTGTTTCTTGACAATAGCAGGTTGGGGAAGATACCATGGTTGGGGCATTAATAATAGTATAATAATAAACCCCTCTACATCGGAGGCATCAAAGTCGGGGTTATCTTTGATGCGTCCATCTGGAGTAAGATATTTTAAAACTTATCTACGATAAAATAATTATCATAATGTTACCTGTAAACTAGTAAACAATGATAGTATAAAAAAAATCCTTTACTTAATACTATACTATATTATAAACGAATATATTTTCCTTAAAAACACCATATCTCAATTGTTAGAATAAATATCATTAGGTTACGTATTAAGTAATACACACTGATGATAAAAAAAACTGCAAAAATGAGCCTTCTTCATAACGTTATCTGAAATTACATAATGGGCATCAAGGGCTCCGTTTGGAATAAATCATATAAAACATATCCTACATGTTAAAATAATAACCGTAAAGATGCCTATAAACGAATGAACAATGATAGTTAAAACTATAGAATTAGACCCTTTCTTAAGGTCGAGGCGTCTCTAATAAAAGTCCTAATAGCATGCTCTAATATGTCAAGGTATATATCTGTCTAAGAACAATTGTCTCCGTAAAGGGTACATAATTTGGAGGTGTCGTCAGCATTTATAAAACTATCCCATGAATGAGCAGGGTCAAGTTGTTTGAATCATTATACCTCGATCGGTGTATACAAATAGGCTTACGTCATTTTGAGTTTGAAAATGCAAAACATTCACAAATACAACAGGAGCCATGGATCAGTTAACATCACTGATGAATTTATTCTTTAGCTAATTTCACAGAAAATCAATGCTTCGTTTCATGCGACTATACATTTGAATCAATCACTTTAATATTTCCAAAATGAAAAATGTCTTAACATACCATATTTGAGAAAAATGCCATGCAAACAAAATCTGCATTATGGCATGCTTCTATCCCTGGAGCATGTCCAAGTTGCAGGACTGTAGATGCATTGACTGATGCAAAATTAAATTGTGTGATGCGTTGCTCAATCTCCTAGCAGGTACAGACATGGCAGATTAAGCATATCCTGAGCTGAGGTTTTTCATGTGCACTAGCTAGCAGATTACGTTATGCATCATTCAATTAAACTTGATTTATTAACTAGACCTTGCCTCTTCCACAAGAACTTGAGATGGAAGTATGCCATTGCATACCATTTTCCATTACAGAATAAATTTCACTGAATGTATAGTTTGCTGTGAAACTCATGGAACAATGAGTGTTGAAAGATTCATGTCTACATTTTCCATAAATATATAAAAACTGAAGTTGACATAGCCAAAAATTCCGACCAAGGTATAGGCCTATATCTCGATCGAGGTATTTCACCCAACCTGAATAATGTTATGAGCATAGAGGTGTACAAGTTTTGGTCAGACCAACCGTCTAATTACTTGAAGCATTATTCATAAAGAAAAACCTGTATTCTCGTACCTAGCCCTTCTTACCTCCCTTCTACTGTTACATCGTAGACTGAGGCCGCAAGCTATATTAAAGCCGGTCGTAGGTCGAGACAAGAAAGACCTGTACCGTACGTTTTGACCTCATTTATCATTCAATCTGCACCATGTGTGTCAGATAAGGTACTGCATCCATGATATCATATATTTAACTATCGGGACACAAAAGATTTACAATGGGAAACACCAACATACATATGCTACTAGTTGGATAGGTCTTACTTACTCTGGTATGCTTGCAGATACGTAGAAGTGAAGCTTGGTCAATTATCGTCGACTGCGGTTTCTGTGACACGAGGACAAACAGAGCCGCGTTCAGACGTGGCCTATATATTTGTATCTCAGTATGCATGTACATGAATGACAAGACATGCGGGCACACAGAAAAGAAAACAGAGAAAAGAGAACACCAAGACGGCACAATCGGGACACCTGAGTCAGGTACGACACGGCTCAGGCTAAGAGGATTAGAAAAGTGGCAGCCTTTCATGTTACTGTTGTTGTCACGTATTTGCCGGAGAAAGTTTGAATATCTCGAAATTAAGGAAACATAACCAGCTGAAAGTTTAGATAACGGTATATATAGTTTAGGCGGTTTGATGCAGTAGTATGCAAAACTAATAATCCGAAAACATCAGCCAAAGGGGTCTAATTTACTTTGGATCGAGTGTTATTGTTGGACCGCTACCTGTGATAGGAGATGCCACGCCCCCTTACTCCATGAACACAGACATAGAATTTCTGAGTTAACAAAACAAACTAACAGATATTCAAGTTGACTAAAAAGTCGTTTAAAGGGCTGATATACTGGCAATTATTTGAAAGCCGTGTAATAGGAAAGAGTCTGTTATTGGGTGAATTCTGCTTGAAAAAAAACCTATTAAATGTTCTTCGTCCTACGGAGAATCTCATATCACGTTAATATATAGGATATCTGCATAAATGAAACGTAGAGAAACAATTGTTCTTGGGAATGTCAGCAGAATTTCCCAGAGAATAAATCGCACAATACCGAAATTACTTTAAAAGATTCTATATTCCCTTGAATTGACCGAGAATTCACTGTATTATTCATGCACAAAATATCCAGTATTGACAAAAAGTTATTCCTGACTGATTATGGGGACATGGCATATGCTCAATTCTAACTGAATATCTTGAAAATTACGTCCAACTGCAAATGAGATCCCATTTTATCTTGCTGTGAACTTTATTTGGATAATTTCTTTTGTCAAACTTGAGATATCATTTTGACCCAAAAATTTGTGTACGTGGAACATGCCATGCTTCCGACCACATTATTCAGGTAGCGACACCATTGGACACCATTGTTTACGTATAAAACCACAGGTGATCTGATTATCATGAATGCAATATATTTGGTGAACAATATCTTTCAAACTATAACAAAATACTCATCATACAATGACCATTGCGAATATGATACCTCTTTATACGAACAGTGGCTAGTACAGTTACAATAACAGCTTCTCGTCACCAAAAAGAGCAACCTGTAACCATCTGGGTCATCTATACGCTGTAAGACTGACCCTGGATTCGTGTGTATCCATTCTCAGCCTATTTTCGGCGACTGCAAGAGGAAATTTCCTGAAATAATATCACGTGAGTTTGTCAGCCAATCAGCTAAAGTCTACCGACGGAACCTCAACGTAGCCCGTCATTTCCGAGTCATTTCAAAATTACAGATCTACAACGCCTCTTGGGTGATACGAAAGTTATTCATACCTATATCATTTGTAAACCCATGCAATATCTGTTCCCGAAGTGATATGAAAACCTGTAATTTTTCAGATTTCTCCAGTCTGTTCTCCGCCGGATGAAGGCCGAACAGAATCCGGTAATATACCGGATATCGCTCCGCGATAATGGAGACACACGATTCGCAAGCCAGCTTATGGATGGCGAAGTGTACGCAAATGCAAAAAGAGAAGAGAGAGACAATTAGATTTAACGTTGTGGATCCATAAAGAACAAACTTACACGGTTGCAATATCTAATTCTATAAAACCACTGCTACAATAAAGACTATGTTACATATGGAAATTACAATGAAACTGATAACGATTTTGTTTCCAATTTGATCAATTTTGCTATCTCAATCGAGGGAAATTCGAGGATATTCAAAAGGTTTCAATCTTATTTTGCCTCGGAGTATCCACCGGCCCCCTCCCTCCTCTGTCCGTTACCAAACGTTTCACTTCATCTCTGGAACTAAGAGAAACAGAGAGCTGAACTCTTCCGCAAATCTTATTTGCTTCATTTTGACACTGCTTGTAAAGGTGCAGAGGACTATTGTTTAAATTAAAATGGCGACCATGAGGTTTCCTCGGAAAGTTGATCCAACATTTTGGTTTGGAAAGGTTCAGCCCTTTGCCCCAAGTGGTAACGAAAATGAATAAGGCGGATGGGGGGGGGGGTCAAAATGACCCCTTTCAGGGGATGAGGCAGGTGACCTGAAAACAAACTATGTAACAACGATTTACTACGTGATGATGAAACACGATCACGTGGATGCATTCGTTCGATCTGTCAATTATTCACACATGACCTGATAATTTCCTCATCCCAAGTCCTGGTTCGTCTATCAAATCCGAGCCAGGACGGATGGCTTGTACACCACAACGAATACCATCCACTTCAATCGGAAATATTGCGGAGCGCATTGCATGGTGAACTCATGATCTCTCCGAACACGTTCATTTTTGAAAGAATTAAGCGCCAGACAATGTGTCGTATATTTCGTCTCCTTCTGGTTGCTTTGAAGTCAAATGTTCTTATCCGTGAATTTTTGAATTAAAATTGAGCCCCCAAGTTGTTTCCTTTCGGACTTCAAAGGGTTTGCCATCCAGCTTTTCTCCACATAATCTGAGCGCTCATCTAAATATACCGAGATCCCACAAAGGTTGCGTATTGCTCCAAAACGCCGTCCGCTCATTGGTTAATATTTTAAACGGACGGTTCGAGTGGTAACTGTGAAGCCCCCATCTAAGTGCAGGATCTGGTACGGATTATACGGAGTTTTTATGGAGGATGGATAATATCCAATGCTACAACTGACTTATCCCAGGACCCACTCACTGATTTGCATGGTTGAGTTTTCACGGGAAGTGTCGATCACTGCCAGCTGCCCCGATAATAGACGATGATGTACGGTCCCGTCTATAGATTTGCAAATTATCAGACATTAGACCTAAACACTGGATGAAGTGTGCAACCATTCATTCACAGGACAGGCTTCAATTACCCTGAAATCTAACATCGCTTTATTCCGTCAACGCCGAGTGCAAGGCATGAAGTCCTGTATGTAACCCGACGCACCAAATGGAAGGCTTACAAGATCGACTGACAGTGCAGAGATCTCGTGTTGGCAATTAAATTAATTTCCTAAAGACGAGGGAGGTGGTAGTGTAATTTAATAGACCTGAAATCTGATGACGTTTTATGCCAATTACATCCCATGATGCAATGTACATCTATGACGATTAAATGGCAGCTAGGGATCGCGATACAGTTTAATTGCCCTGCAACCCCCCCAACGCCAGATACATGGATTGGCAGTCTGTCTTGTAAGCCTTTAGAGTAGGTTAACCGTAAGACTATACAGTGAAGTCATGTGGATCTGTCAGTATGTCGGCACCTCTTCCCACTTTCCTTATGTGTTGTAATTTTTACCTGTATATGCCGAGATTCTGCTGGTGGACGTTTCGTTCCCGAGGCCCGCCCTCTGTACAGACCTTTTGGTCCACCAATGGACGATACAGCTCACCAATCTCCAATGTACGAGTTGTTACAGCGAAACAGCTCACCAATTACCAGTATACGAGTTGTCAGAGCATTTCCATCATAGCTCTCTAGATTTGTATCTAATACCGCTTATGCCGGTGCTAGGGGCCGTGTGGTCACATCATCCAAGTTGCCACATGAACAGGTACAATAAAAGCGTATCGGAGATACAACACATATCACGAATCGTTAGATTCTTGGTATGTGCTTCAGAATAGGTTAACCAGAAGACTATTCTGTGAAGTCATGTGACGCAGTCAGTATGTCGGCACCTCTTCCCACTTCCCTTATATGTGTTGTAATTTTTTCCTGTATATGGCGAGATTCTGCTGGTGGACGTTTCGTCCCCGAGGCCTGCCCCCTGTACAGACCTTTTGGTCTTTGATATATGTTGGCATTTGTGGGAAGTTGATGCTGGGTCGACATCGGGCCTTACATACTAGTCTTTTGTGTTAATTGCCGTCATTTACATCTGACGACGATACAGCTCACCAATCTCCAATGTACGAGTTGTCACAGCGAAACAGCTCACCAATTACCAGTATACGAGTTGTCAGAGCATTTCCATCATAGCTCTCTAAATTTGTATCTAATACCGCTTATGCCAGTACTAGGGGCCGTGTGGTCATGTCATCCAAGTTGCCACATGACCAGGTACAATAAAGGCGTGCCTGAGATACAACACATATCACGAATCGTTAGATTCTTAGTATGTACTTTAGAATAGGTTAACCGGAAGACTATACTGTGAAGTCATGTGGCGCTGTCAGTATGTCGGCACCTCTACACACTTCCCTTATATGCGTTGTAATTTATTTTTGCGCGTGGGGGCACATACAAGACTTCGTGCCTTGCAACACATGTTGTTTCACTCATATGGTGACAGCCATTTTGAATGAAGGAGGAAGCCGGGTATTCGGAGAGAACCACCGCCTTCGGAAATAAATAGCAAACATTCACACATGCACCAGCGGGGCTCGAACCTGTGCCGGTTCAGCGGTGTGAGGCTATCGATCACCAGCGCCTTTGACCACTCGGCCAGCGAGGGCTCCCATGTGAGAAGGAATGGGGTTATCCAGCTGATGGCCAACGGGAACAAATCTGATAACTGCTGGAACCCTCTATCTCGTTGAAATACAATGTCAAGAAATTAATATTCATTAATGAAAGAGATCCATTTTAATTACTTTGGAGCTTGTCAAATATCAATTCTCTATATAAAACTTCATTACAGTTGTTTCATGTACTGAAACCCAATTACATAGGGAGACGTCATAATATATTCATCTTCATTGTCACGAAGTTCATTGCTGTCAGTACAGTAATAGCAGGCAGTCCGTTGGAGTGTATATCCCATGCCCAGTGAAATTGCCGAATGTGAAACCGCACACACCTTTATGACTGTACATGGCATTGTCGACCTTTGTGCTAGTAAACACGAATATATTATGACGTCTCCCTATGTAGTTGAGCCCCGGTACATGAAACAACTGTGCTGAAGTTTTGAATGGAGAGAATTACAAAGTTATTTCAAGCGTGATAAATTATCGATATCATGGAGAAATCGTAGCCATTCTGTTCTACAGTTAATGGGGCAGTTTCGAATCACTTTTTAAATCCAGACTGCTAGCGCTCGTTCTGTTACGAGTTGAGAGCGATTGTTGGTCTTATATTCTAGAAAAATCTGTCGTCGATAATTGTATGCAAGAATGTCTCCAATCGGGCTTGTCAATCGATGGGAAAAGGGCTTTTTTGAGTGCACCAGCGCGGGCAGTTGCGAATCATTTTGCTGAGATGCGGATCACGTCGCGGCCGTTCAAGCATTGAGAATGGAATTTTTATCAGTTATTAGCTATTGGCCGGTAAGGCCCTGAAGAACATTCCAATGTTGCCTTCGTCCCACCCTCTGAGCAAGTTATTAACTGACACATATGACACACAGATCGAGCGTTGTAGAAAACGTTCTTAACTTGAATTCCAGCATGACCGAATCACGGTTTGGAAGGTATTATACTTTAAAAGTTTGAAGCGCTCGTTACTGAGAATGTATTCTCTAAAAGCAGACTTTCTACTTCTTGATCCGTGTATGACGTCTCAATTGACTATATCACACTCTGCACATCTATGCGTGGGTACTTCATGGCGTGCATTTGATGCCCTTTTTGAGCTTTTTTTCAAGCCATCCAGATGAAGTTTCGCGACCTTTTGACCAAACTTGTGGCATTACAGACCGGATAAATTCATGTTTCAGGCCGTTCGTGCTCGTTAAATGCACTGCCTAGTCATCTCTTCCTTCTTCGCTATCCCTCGAGTCACCTTATCCGGCACCATATCTATCCTGATAAAGTGTTATGGCCTTTCGCCTCAAAAGAAACTCCGACCGCCAATGGGCGCCTGGTGCCCTTGTTTGACATTTTATCTCTCCTATGTTACTCAGGAATCCCAGTCACGCCACGACGATTTTTTCCACCAATTAAACGCAACATTAGAAGGGTGGTGGGAAACCATGCCGACGTACTGACAAGAATTCATATGACCCACAGACAAATATACAGACTGCATATTTCTTAAAACATAACAAGAACCAAAAGTGATCCCTGTGATGATTTGTATCCCGGCCACGCTTTTATTGCAGCAGTTCATGTGGACATCTTCAATGACATGACCGCACGTTCCCTCCGGCTTGAGCGGTATTAGATGCAAATATTTCAGAGTGATGATATAATAGCCCTACCAAGTCGTCTGATGGAAAGTGATGAACTATGTGGCCGCCAAATAGAAAAAAAACGAAGTATCTATATAGCTATGTATTTATAGTATATTATCCTGTGATTGCAATGCGGACAAACAATCAAACAGCAACAGTTACTAAAATCCTAGTAAGATTCTATTACATGGGACAGAGAACAAGACATTTGCATAAACTTCGCCATCCATAAAATGGCTTGCGAATCGTGTGTCGCCATTATTGCGGAGCGATATCCGATACTTTACCGTATACTGTTCGGTCTTCATCCGGCAGAGAACAGACTCGATAAATCTGATTGTCTCAGCTTACAAAATATACAGATATGAATAACTTTCGTATCATCCCAGAGGTGTTCTGGATCTGGACCCGAAAATGGTGGGTTACGTTGGGGTTACGTCGGTAGAGTTCAGCTGATTGACTGACGAAATCAAGCGGTGATGATTTCGGGGAATTCCCTCACATAGTTGCCGAAAGTAGGTCGAGAATGGATACACGCGATCCCATGGTCAATCTTACCGCGTATAGATGACACAGATGGTTACAGGTTGTGGACAAGAGAGACCAGTACATGCCATGTGGATGCGTTTATTTCGACTGTCATATGATCTGTCGTATTTAACGTATTTTCCAGTTTACCACGTCATAAAAATATTTATTATACCTCTTGAATATTCATGAGGGTTTTCTGGTATTTCGTTAGTCAAAATTTACCCACCCACGAGTCGCTATCTTTCAATCAGTGACCCAGCTGTTTATGTGCGCCTGAGGTCCGGAGTCAATATTGTGATCACGTGATCACTGTTTACAAGTACCGTCTGCCCGCAACATGGCTGACGGTGGTCGCTTCGTAAATTTGTCCGATGAAAATCTACAAGAACTGTTACAAGAAAGGGACAGTAAGAACGCAAAAAAATGTTTTACAGGCGTCTATATCAATATTACGGGTCTACTGTCAAGCAAAAGATATTGATTTCGATAGTGTTTCGTCAATAACGAAAGAACAACTTGGCGAATTCCTCTTCAAATTCTTTGCTGGGTTTCCGTCTCCTGAATATTCAAGAGGTATAATAATTTTTTATATGTAATTTCTATCTGCACTGCCCGAGTTATCCATTTCATTCTCATCTCAAAACTGGAGCAACTTTACGCCGTCGATGTCACCCAATCAAATGAGTTCACCATGACCCAAATGAGATTTATGAATGAAGTGTGTGAAGCCAGTGGCTACATACGCTGATAAACAGCTTGTATCACTGACGTCCCTCCTCTCCTTGTTCCCCGGGGAAACAAGGAGAGTAGGGACGTCAGTGATACAAGCTGAATAGTATGAGCGTAGTGGCTACATTGTATCAAAACACCCAGGATTTGTGACGAAGAGTTCACCTCGTAAATCTCGGAAAACGCATATGAAAAATGCTCAATATTATTCTTTTCAGATTGGAAGCAGCTTTGTAGATTTATCCATGAACTATTCATAAAATTGTATCTGTGTGTTTCGTTTCCGATAACACACAGCTGCACGACAGAAAGTATTCGCCAAACAGCGTTTTTTTGCAAAGGAGTAGTAGTACCATGCGCTAGTCTGGCGTCATAGCACTGCAGTTAATAAATTCGGTATAATAAAACAGTATAATATCATGAAACCGGGACCCTTGGCCAGACTTGGCCAAGCAGACCTGACCTCGGCCGTCTGCTTGGCCAAGTCTGACCTCGGGTCCATGTTTCATGATACTGACTCCGTCACAAGTTAATAAGTGTATAATATATATGCATCATTTTGAAAACGAAACTAAATACTAGCTGAAAATGCTTAAACTCCTGCTTGTCCACTTTATACAAGGTGGTTTGTACAACTTCAACAGCTTGCTAGAAGAACCCCAAATCTCTCCTTTTTGCGATTCTTAAATCTGAGCGTATAATTATCGCGCCTAGTTGCATTTGTACCCACAATCCAAGTCATGGTTACAATAAACCTCAGCCCCTCGGATAGCTTGTCGTAAGAGGCGACTAACTGGTGCATCCCGCAAGGGGTCCCGGGTGTTAAAAGGAACAGGACCCTACTCGTGTGGTTTCAGGGTGTGAAAAGGAATAGGAATCAAACGTCGTGATATGACTGAAATAGTGTTGAAAGCGATGTTGAATCATATTTACTCACTCACTCATTCTACCTTGATTAATGATTAATGACTACTTAAAAGAATCCATCCACCTCAGCTAGTTATTTTGGGTCCGTGTAACACTTGACAATTCAGCTTTCCATCTTGCAAAATTGAAAGTAGAAAGATGGAAAGCTCTACATCGCTCCCGTATTCGAGCTTTCCATCTCGCAAAATTGAAAGTAGAAAGATGGAAAGCTCTACATCGCTCCCTTGTTCGAGCTTTCCATCTCGCAAAGTTGAAAGCTGAAAGGTGGAAAGCACTACATCGCTCCCGTGTTCGAGCTTTCCATCTCGTAAAATTGAAAGTGGAAAGCTCAGCATCGCTCCCGTATTCCAGCTTTCCAAAATGAGTTTATGTCATGTAGAAATACGAGAGCGATACTTTCTTAAAATTGATCTTGTTTCTCAGATCGATCTTCATTATCCCCAGATTCACAGAGATATATGTTTCTTCTTTCTATTACAATCAACTTTATAGTAGATCTAAATTTTATATGCTCTAGACCTAAATTGGAATGAAATCTTTCGCGACGTCTTCACGAAAGAGTGCTTTCTCCGAGGTTCGTGCGCTGCCAACACAACAAGGTCAACAACAGGGAACTCTTCGGTCTTCAATGTCACATTCCGGTTTTCTCGTGCAAAAAGTGAGTGCTTTATGCAAGAATTTCTTCCATTCAGTCTGGATCTGTATTCTATTTGCGTTCCACAATATGATATGTTATGAGGCGACTGTAAAACTGTTCGTAAGTTTGGGCGATATGAGAAAAGAAAAAGTTATTCAAAATTGTTAAATAATATTTTTTATCAGAATATTTATCTTATATATTCTTCTGTGCTATCGGTAAAATTATCTTGCATCTTTCCCGTTTGTTATCACATTAGACAAATTTTTAGTATTATGTAAATATTTACATGTAGGAAGAATGGGCTAATAAGTTTTTCATTATCGGTACTTTTCTCCGTGATATCTGCATAAGCGACAGGTTCCCGCAATTGTATTGAGGATGAAAAACATCTTCTTTTGGAATGTACCTTGTACGCCTCGATGAGAACGAATCTTTTTTATACCATTCAGGATAATATTAATTCAGTATTTTCTCAACTATTTTTTCTTTTGTTACGGTAGACCCACCCGATTCCATTTTGATTTTTGATTGATTGAAATTGTAGTCCGCTTCCCATTCGGATTTCGCGGCCCATCAACTCAATGTTTTATTTTGAAATTTTACGATACATTTCTTCGTACATTTAAGATCTTTTGCAGCGCTAGATATTAAAATAAATAATTAAATAATAAATAACAATGAGAGAGCAGAGGGGGATATAAATAGAAGTAAAGATTCCATTTCAAGAGATGTGGCATTTTATATTTTCTCATGTCTCGCAAAACGGGATTCAGTTTTTTTTAATTTGAGGCTTAATTTAAAGTGTTACTATTATTGTATTGGCAATATACTCTTACTTCGTAATGGGTATTAGATCCACATGTACCATGTGAAATGTTGTTCTTTTATTCCGCTGTTACGTTACCGAACTCGGCTCATAATGGGCGTATAAGTACGAACAAAATTCATTCATTCTTTCAAGTCTCCGGGACCAAACAGTGAAAAAACAAAAAAAACAAAAAAAAACAACAGCCAAGGTCGCAAACAAAAGACGCCGACCATAACAGATTACAACACAGAACCTTGGGACAACAAGCCATGCAGTTGTTATTATAGTATTTTGAAAATCAATTCATCTGCAATCACAAATTCCGTAGACTATGGAAGTGAACAACTTAGGTGATCACACTTCAAAAGTACCCTAGGACTACCAAAGTCCTCAGCGCTAATTGTAAGTTTGGAGAAACCAGATCAATTTTAATAAAGTATCGCTCTCGAATTTCTATATGACGTAAACTCATTTTGGAAAGCTGGAATACGGGAGCGATGCTGAGCTTCCCATCTTTCTACTATCAATTTTGCGAGATGGAAAGCTCGAACACAGGAGCGATGTAGAGCTTTCCATCTTTCTACTTTCAATTTTGCGAGATGGAAAGCTCGAATACGGGAGCGATGTAGAGCTTTCCATCTTTCTGCTTTCAATTTTGCACGATGGAAAGCTCGAATACGGGAGCGATGTAGAGCTTTCCATCTTTCTACTTTCAATTTTGCTAGATGGAAAGCTGAATTGTCAAGTGTTACACGGACCATTTTGGTGTGTATTTCGTTTTCACAAGTTAGGTAGCGATAATGCAGGTTTCACAGCATGAGTATCCCTTTGTCTCTCGCTGATGATGTTCTTTGTATTCCTCGCCTATTAATACACATTTATTATTTTATGCTTTCTTTGCAGTAGAATATCCTTATACTAAATATCCCAGTGTAGAGCGGTTTAACTAAACTCAAAATAAACTAAACTCGGTTTAACTAAACTCGTATTGCAGTAGTCGATTTATTTATTTTGAACATTGTTATACGTTATACAGCTTCCACAATTGTACAAATAAACAAGGTTCATAATGGCTTTACAAAATTTTTTCCTGGTTTCCTAGTTCGGAATGCCATCGACCATGGACACGAAGGTGTGCCAGTGATGACCTGCCGTGTCACTAGACACGCGGCTAGTCCGTCACTCGTATCAACTGACCCTATGACTGCTGATGCAAATGAAATCCAGGTGTATTATTCTTAACATTTTGAAACCTTTTGATGGTATATTTCAAAGCATTGATAACACGCCATGAATAATAAACTTGATACCACGCAATTCATTTCAATATAAAGTTTGCAGTCAAACAGTTAGCAGTCTCTGGGTCATACACCATCTTATTGATTATTCTATAAACATAGAACCCATTTAATCGCGTACTGCTTAATTGACTATTCTGCTTAATCGAATGGGTTGTGAAATGACAAATACATCATTTGCCCCATACCTAGGTCTGGTTAAAAGGGGTGTCTTGATAAATGCATAAAATATTCCTGGATGTTAGGGTAAGAAATTAAAAGGTCTGAAAGATACCATCTTGATTTTTCCCGATTATAATCATAGTTCGCATCAACCATCGACACGTGGTCACAAACATTCAAAATGAATTATCAGGTCGACTTTTTATCCACGCTGCCATTTTGGGAAGACTGCGAATTTTAGCCAAATTTTCTCAAATTTTCGAATAATTATTCAGCAAGGCTCCAAATTCTGGTTTTGCTATATCTTCAAAATTTCCCATGCGTGTTTCAAGATCTGGATTTTAGGTAAGCAATTGAGAGATCTCAAGGTACCATCTTGATCTTTCCCGATTTAATCATATGTTGCATCAACCATCGACACGTGTTCACAAACATTCAAAATGAATTATTAGGTCGATTTTTAATCCACGCTGCTATTTTGGGAAGACTGCGAATTTTAGCCAAATTTTCTCTTATTTTCGGATAATTATCCAGCAAGGCTCCAAATTCTGGTTTTGCTCGATCCTCGAAATTCTCTAGGTATGATCCAAAGAACAAGTCTGCCCATGTCAGCTGAAAGAAATGAATAAGATACATTATCCGATGAAAGTTACGACCTGGTTACGACAATAGAGAGTCTTTCGAAAAATATGCCATAGATTATTCAGTTGTAAATGTATTGAAGAAGTTTGGGATATCAGTTCATTCCTAAATATCATCTTAAACCAGAGGTATATTAATCATTGAATAAGCGTGAATACGTACGCTTTCTCCAACAAGAAAACCAGAAGGATTTGAGGCTAAAAATGTCTCAAATTTGGACAACATGTTTGGTGCCGTTTCTTCCAAAAACTTCTTCCTCAAAGCTGCCTGGAAAATATAACATAAGGTTTGCTATGCCATTCAGTTTGGTATAAATGATTATATACTCTTACCACAATAATCTATATAAATATCAACAGAGCTGCAAATATAAATAGACTTATCCAAGGATGAATTAATCTACAGAGACTTCATCAGGGATAAATTGTATAAATAAATATTATCAAACTTCGCCACACGTAATAATAATTCAGAGGAATTTCTCATGGTATATAGAAAGTCTAGGACAACCTAGGGCAACCTAGAGCACATAATTCACGAAATATACAATTATCCATATACCGAGTACCTTTTTCTCTTGATCTTGTTCCCAGAAAAATGTTCTTAATGCTTCCAATATGTCGTAAATTCCGTCTACATATTGGTCGGCCAAAGCCTTCTCCCAGTCATTTTTACCGGCCAGTCCTGGATAGGACAAACAAACTGATGTTGTCATATCAATATACAACGCTACCATCATCGGTGGCTAATATCGCTTGAACATTAGATTGTTGTTAATTCAAAAAAATAAAAATAATAATAATAACAATAATATCATGAAGAGTGGTAATCATGAGAACTCCTCGGCCTTGGAGGTATTTAAGTCGGGTCTCGGTTAAGGAACAAGCAACTGGTGCAATAAGGAAGTGGAGATATTAATTTTCAATAGGGTTCTGTTCCACTACACCACGCATGCGTGATCGAAATTAGAGGCTCAAAAGAAGAGCCATACTTAAGATATGGTGCTAACGGGAAAACAGACGGACAGACGTGCTTAGGTACATCAGGACAATAACATAAAGTCAATTTTAGCAACAGCCTACCAGATGTGTGTCTAATGTAAGTTCAGTAAGCCTAATTGGTCTTGAGATATGGTGGTACAAACAATTGTTGACAAATGGACAAAATGAACATAATATGTCCAGAAAAATAGGTCATATGGCGATAATAACCAATTGGTGATAATTATTTTCAATAGGGATGCGCGTACAGGTTGTAGTCAAGTTAGGGGTTCCTATGCATAGTCATTATTGAACTACTGTGATAACGAGAAAACCGTCTGACGAACGTACGTACATCATGACAATATCACAAAGCCAATATTAGTAGTAGCCCATGACCCGATGCATGTTTGGTATAAGTCCAGTGAGCACAGGTCGTATCTTTCTTGAAATTTGGTGGTAACAAGCACGCAATGGCAAACTGGACATAATTTGACCGGGTGACCCAAAATTTGGGTTAATGCCGCTGGTTTTCAATGAGCTTCTGCTCTGTGACTATATGCATATGTGGTGTAGTTCTTAGGAAAAATGTTCTATATTGAAAATGGCGTATGCTGCCACAAGATATTAGTCTGGTCCTATTGAACTAGGGCACTGTAAATCTTGTTGTGTCGTAGGCTCTGATAGTATACATGAAAAATCGGTACTGTCCAGATTTCCAGTGGAACTTTGCAACAACCATATTTGGGAGAATTATGTACGAGAAAACTAGAAACTAGAAAATAACTATGGGATTCATTCAATATACAGTTATTTATGAGATAATGCATGGGAAATGTGCCATTGTAATTCATATGCATATTACTCTTTTAATCCTATTGGATCTTTATCACATGACTGTGAGCCGTACATATTACACTAAAGGTTTTCCGCAAGCGGGATGGTTCTATAATTAGGGTTATTTTCCTGCCTATCTCCCAACGTGAGTATGAATAAACCTGGTTCTTAACAGCACCAATATTGGTTCCTCGGCGCGAACCCGTTCCATTTAGAAATAATTCACAAAAAATAACCTTTTTAGACAGTCATGTGATAAGTTCCATAGGTCAGAGGTGTGAAAATGCTATCTAAAATAATTAGATTGAAATTCAATCTATCAGATTGAAATTAGTGACCAATCTTTCATCGGATAATATTGAAAATATTCAATCTACTAGATTGAAAACGATAAAATGAATATGTTCTTACCTCTTGGGCTAGGGGCTGAAACTTACAACACTATACCCTTGGGTCAAAATGTAAAAAAAATCCATGGTAGCCGCTTTGACGAAGTCACAGCGACGTCATTTTCAAAAATGGCATTTATTGGTCGATTTTTTGGTCAGATTTTCCGATTTTTTTACTTATGCAATCTCTTCGCAAAAACTGCATGATAAATTAGTAAATATTAATGTGATGTGAAATTGCACAGTTTTTGCACACTTTTCATCGGGAAAAAGCAGAAATTGTGAAGAGATATGACGAAAACATCACCTTTCTGGTACCCCACGTGACCGTCATCTTGAATTTACCCATGATCCTCTGCTTGAAGAATGGTTATGCAAATAGACTCAAAATGACCCCAATAGGATAAACTATAAAGTCACGGAGTTTCAGCTCTCCATTTTTTACCGTTCCGGAGATAGTGGAGAAAGTTTTGTTAGTGGGGGGGGGGGGGTATTTTGGCTCACCACCAGGCCTGGTAGGGTGAAGTTGTTTTTTACCTGGTAGTGTTATTGATATATTATGAATGTTGCCATAGGTATGATGTGGTACCGTTATTCGTACATGTAAGTGTGCTAACGTGCCCTCCTTAAATGGCTCTTTATAGCTTGAAAACCCTTTCTACTGCGACTGGTTTTATTACATATGGGAATGTCACTAAACGATGAACGATTTTTTATCATACCTGTATATAAATAGGTAGTGCAGTGCTTACCAAACTGATTCGCCAAATATCTGCCAATTGCTGCACTCTGTGATAGCATTGTGCCGTCGATTTCTAAAACCGGAACATAGCCAAAGGGCATGTCTGAAACAAATGAAATATGATGAATTTTACTCGAGTCAATTCGAGTGCATTCAAGTTGATTTTTGATCACGTTTGTTGAATAATATGTCAAGTTTCGGAAATCATATAATTACGCCAAATGTCCCAGATGCAGATCAAATGGGAAAGAATGTGTTATTAATGAAAATCCTATTAATTTAGATAAAACTAACCAGTGTGCACATTATACAATATACTCTCCAGATGGAGGAATAAAGATGATGATAATAATAATAATAATAATAATAATAGTGTACATTCGCATATAAGGATAGATACTTTGTTGTGAACGAGAGGATAATAGAGGTACATGTTGAAGTGGAAAATAATAAGTAACAAATTTGGCAAAAAAAAGAGGAATATCTGAATTTAAACTTGGGTTCATTGTGGAACTTCAGACGAAGATTTTCCGGGAAATCGTGGGCAGCACATGGATGGGGGTCTAAGGTACTTACCTGGCTTGTGAGAAGGTCAATCCTCCATCTCAAACCGGAAATCTTCATACTCAACTCCGGCCTGTGCGAACAGCCACCTGATTCCCTCAGCACGGGCACGAACGTTGAAATACGTCAGCTTGTACTTGGGCATGTCGAAAACTGACAAATTCAGAATTTGAGAGGTTGTGTTTGTCTAAATGAATTCTCTCCTAGTGTATGTAGACTATATTTTAGTCCAGGCCCAGACAATAGATCATTTTGAGGTGGAGGGACTGAAGGTTTGAAACTTCGTCAGGATAAACTATGTGATAGGGAGAAAGTTATTTATAAATTAAAAAATATGAGTGAAAAGTCCACTCAAGTAAGTGTGCAATTTCATCCCGCGTAAGTTGAGTGTAATCCCATCAAGTATGAGTGAAATCCACTCAAATGTAATTCAAGTTTGAGATGCTAATTCACTCAAGTTGGGTGAAGTTGATTCCACTGAAGTTGAAAGTCACTTAACTTGAGTGGAAGTCACTCAAGGTCTTGAGTGGGACGGGATGAAATTCCACTCTTACTTGAGTGAAATTTCACTCAAGTTTTGTGAGAGAGTAAGGCCAAAAATATTTCAAAAATCGACCCTAGAGGTCCATGTCCCCCGCTAGCAGCACCAGTTACGGTGGATGTGGCGCTGCTGCGGGGGTCATGGGCCTCTATGGTCGATTCTTTTTGGTTGATGATATCTCATATCATTGATGAAGAGTATCATTTGAAAATGGAGATATCGCTGATGAGCTTAACATAATCTAATACAGCGGATGGCACCCATATTGGATAATGCACATCCATAAATCATAATACCAACTGTCCTCTCATCAATGTCCATGTATTCCCCAAGTTTGAAGTAGATTGGTTGAATCGTTCTAGAGGTATTGTCCAGATAATATCTAAATGCTGAAAATCTAAAATGACTGATGGTGGCCATCTTGGATTACACAGGTAACTGTAAAGCAATGACAACTGTAAAGCCTCTCACCGATGTGAAGCCAAACTGCAAGTTTGAAGTCGATCAGTTGAATTATTATGTTGTCCAGACAAGATGCAACTGCTTAAAATGCAACATAATCCAATATCGCTGGTAGATGGCAGCCAAATTGGATTATGCTCGTTCATGAAACACAATCCTAACCGGGATCTCCCCAAGTTTGAAGTAGATCAGTTGAATCGTACTCCAGCTATTGTCCGGTCAAGATCAAACTGCTTAAAATCCAATGAAATCCAGTATGGCTGATGGTGGCCGTATTGGATTAAGCAGGTCCTTGAAAAACAATCCTAATCCTCCTCTCAACAATGTCAAGGCACTCTCCAGGTATGAAGTAGATCGGTTGAATCGTTGAGTTATTGTCCGGACAAGAAAATCTAAGATTCAACTGCTTATAATCAAATATGGCAGACGCCGGCCATATTAGATTACGCACATTGCTCAAAAACAATCCCAACCGTCCTCTCACCAATGTCAAGGCACACCCCACGTTTGAAGTTGATCGGTTAAATCGTTCACGAGTTATTGTCCGGACAAGAAAATCTAAGATTCAACTGCTTATAATCCAATATGGCTGACGGCGGCCATATTGGATTATGCACATTGCTGAAAAACAATCCCAACCGTCCTCTCGCCAATGTCAAGGGACACCCCAAGTTTAAAGTTGATCGGTTAAATCGTTCACGAGTTATTGCCTGGACAAGAAAATCTTACGGAATTACAGAATTACGGAATTACGGACACCGATGTTTCTAAGCCCCCCCCCCACTAAGTAGCGGGGAAGAAAAAGGCATATAGAGTCCAGTGGGGGGCAGAGAACATGAACATTATAGCACGTCTCAGTATATATCTCCATCTGAAACCGGTTATCTTCATACTCAACCCCGGCCTGTGAGAATAGCCATCTGATTTCTTCAGCACGGACACGAAGATGGAAATACGTCAGCTTTTACTTGGGCATGTCGAAACCTGACAAATTCAGAATTTGGGAGGTCATGTTTGTGTTCGTCTGAATGCTTTCTTTTCTGTTTCTGTCTGTGTGTTTATTTCGTGTCATGAATCTAACGTTCGTCTCGGAGCTAGGAAAACTTCAACGATTGAAGTTTTGAAATTACCAATTTAAAAAAAAAATGATACTTTCTGAAGGCTTCCTTATATTTTATACAATTATGGCTGAAGGGAGAAATGAAATTCTCTATATGCAACGCGCATCGACGACCAATGCACCAAAGATAAAGATCCATTACCATGAATAGGGGTCACAAGGGTGTAACCTAAAGGGAAATTCAGAAAGAGCATTGCAGGGGTGAATTTATTCTGGGGTGCAGGGGCTGAAGGCTTGAAACTTCGTCAGAATAAACTATGTGATAGGGAAAAAGTGTGTTTTATAAATTAAGACGATATGATTGAAAAAACCCCAAAACATTTAATGTCCAGTGGGGGCAGAGAACATGAACATTTGCACGTCTAAGTCTATATATCTCTCTTTATTGAACCGTTGTAATAGTTCGAATGGAGCTTTCAAAACTGTCTAAATATGCTCACTCATCAAACATATAATTGCTATAATGTAAGTAACTGTATCTGTTTGTTTGTCTGACCCGTATATGACCACAGTTCTTCTGAAAATGTCATAGAACATTGTCAGGATATGTAGTGTAGGGTCAGTGGGGACGACACGGAAGAGAACAAATGAGGAAGGACATCTACATGCATTAACCATGTTAACCCTGTCTGGCCCGTGTTTTACTGACGTCATCTTGGTCGATTTTGTCCAATTTTTCTCGACGAAAAGCAGGAATTTTGCAGAAAAACGACGAAAATAGCATTTTTCTGGTACCCCATTTGACCGACATCTTGAATTTACCCATCATCCTTTACTCCTTTACATCAGCCTATACAAATAGGCTCAAAATGAACCCAATATGATAAACAAATACGTCGCGGAGGGTCGGTCAGCTGTCATGTCTTTGTCGTTCTGGAGATAGGGGAGAAAGTTTAGTAGGGGGGCATAATGCCCCCAGCCCTGATAGGATCGCATCAGAGGCCGATTTCTACCGCATGGGTGAACTGCGCTCTACAGGGAACCGAAGAACGAGTGGGAAATGTAATATCGGAATAGATACAAAAATATTACAAATGATGATCGATATCGACTACATGACATCTACATTTTATTGGCACAGATTGCTGAATATGTGTCTCAATACTCCACCAATCATCCGCCGATTATATGCTGGTTCAAAAACATCAATGCTGAGCCATATCTGTCTGTGCATGTCTCGGTGGGGGAATCGAGTGGGGTCATAATCTCCATCACCACCAGTCAAATAACATTTTATAATCGAAGTCATATCCCATTTTTATTTCACGATTCAACTAGAGCCTATGGGCTTTAATGAGATCTGGTTGCCGGGTTACTGGGAGATAAGTTTGTAATGAAATAAACGCACAATTATATATTTAATTTCAAGTTAGGCACAAGTGGCACCAGGCACGAATGTATGTGGCTAAAATGCAATCACAAGTTACATCCTTGACAAGGTATATGAAGGGCCGTTCGCGCCATAAACGCATCTTTAAACGTTTTAACTTCTTAAACGTTTAAAAATTGTAAAGCTTTAAAAAGTTTAAACATTTAAACTTGAACCAACCAATCAGATGTTATGAACTGACATTTTCCTGCTAAAAAGCAAACGTTACCAGTTGTAAATTCGCGACTTCAGACGTTTCCTGTCAAAAGAAAAATTCGGTCTCTTAAAGGTTTCCGGTTAAAAGGATAACATTTCCGGTTGTCCAATCAGATTTTTTATTTTGGCCGCGTGTATTCCAACATCTACACCAACACGTGCAAATCTCCACTGGCAAACGTTTCCGGTATGTAGTGTATTTTAACCAATGAAAACTATTCTTACAAATAAGGTTTTGGAGAATATCTTTGGCACCGGGGCAATTTGCGCAGGACATGATGCACAGTGGGCATGAGGAATACAATATGCGCGAATATTTGTAAGGGTTATTTAGATTGGTTCAAACAGACTACATAGCGGAAACGTTTTGCCAGTGGACACGTGTTGATGTTGCGGTTTGAACATACGCGGCAGCAATAAAAAATCTGACTGGACGGTCACAACCGGTAACGATTTCCCTTAAACCGGAAACGTTTAAAAGTCTCGAATATTACTAATGGAAACGTTTGTCTTTTGACAGGAAACGTCTAAAGTATTGGACGTTACAACAGCAAACGTTTGCTTTTGGATAGGATTGGTTGGTGCAAGTTAAACGTTTAAATTTATTAAACGTTTGGATTTATGGCGCGAACGGCCCTTCTTAAAAGGTACCGACATAATGAAGTTGAACATACCAAAGAAAGGCAGTCCTAGGATAAAAGTAACTCCGAAAATGGAAGCCGAAATATAGAATATTATATCACAATGACTTCCATTTTCGGAGTTACTTTTATCGTAGTTTATGTGAAATTGATCTGTGGGAACAATGAAAGGTAGTCCTATAATGAGGGAAGTTGCACACGTTACGCTAACCATGTGTTACCCAATTAATTTCCGTCCAATTAGACACTACAGTAGGTGCTCATCCAACCTTGACTCAACCAAAATAGCTGAATTTTGCTCTTTATCTTGATACATAATTCCTCCAATACGTCAGTTCGGGATTCCAGATGAACACCATGACCACCATGCTAATTTAACCAGCATAAAGAAAGCAATATGATACCTTCTTTAACATGGTATTGTTGGTGTTGCGTTGAAACTGCAAACTGACCTGTTAAGAATTCGATGGAAAAAGAGGCCAGTGGAATGAAGTCTAGGCCTAAATACCCACAGGGGATTAAGGTCAGTTTGTACCGAACATACATGTATCTAGGGGTAAATAAGAGAGAGTATACCTAGGGGTAAATAGAGATTGATTTAGTGTTATGAGTGAGAAGGGCTGGACATCAAGTTTGATGATGGTTATGTCACAAGTTAGGATAAGACAAGATATGTATTACACTTTCTGGATATCCCACAGGTTGACTGGTGGAGTACAAGATAGGAAAAGATTATAAGATATATTACGGCTTGCTCTTGTGAGAAAAGCAAACAGTGGCCTGCAAAGGTGATAATGAGACAATGGTGGCCAGGTTGGCTGCTATGGTAGAGCATCTCTCACATATACACCTGACCAGCTAAGCTGTATAAGTTTCTCAGCAGAGTCCAAGCTTTGGTAAAGTGACGATACTAGTCTGCCATACTTTAGAGCGTATTAATCTCATATTTTGTGGGAAAACAATGAACAGAGTAATATTTAATGCAGATAAGGGATCAAATATATGCCAAGTGACTATTAATGACTAAATATAGACATACAAAAGCCTTTCAACCACTAAGGATCCCCAAAACTCATCTCTGTGGAACTACTTTCATGCAGCGTAAGGCTATCCCGTGAGTCGGTTTGCACTTTTGTCCATTTCCCTACAGCATTCTAAAGAGCCTCTGGCTCACGCCAGATCTCAAAAATGCACATAACCCGGAGAAACCATAGATTACGACAGTGGTGATTGACGTGAATTTATGTTATTCTCCGGTCAGTTTTCGACGTTGTTCATGTACTTCTTTGACTCGTTAAAATTCATGCGGTATGACTCCGATAATAAAATCAGTCATTTTACTTGACTATAATCACCCATACTTTCATAATGGCTTCTGACAACTATGGTTGGCCATCCCTGCCACAATTCGTCATTTACAGAATATATACCATGCAACACAATGCTATTCTATGGATAACAATTTCTTTATTGCTGTGGAGCTCACAGCAATAAAGAAGTCGTTATCAATAGAATAGCATTGAGTTATATACGCCGACTTCTAAATGCCTATCAAAGTAAAATATATACCATGGTATAAAATGCCAAGCCTGCCATAATTCGTATTTACAGGATGCCTGTAATTATTTTGTACCATGGTATAAAATGTCAAGCCTTCCATAATTCGTATTTACAGGGTGCCTGTAATTATTTTGTACCATGGTATAAAATCGCCAAGCCTGCCACAATTTAAGAAATAATGTTTTCATAAGCGTGCTAAATCGTTATATATAATTTACGCACGGTTAGTGTGGGAAAGTTTATATTTTAGGGCAAGGGCGAACCCCGCGCCCTAAAATTTATAAACTTTCCCACACTATAACCGTGCGTAAATTAACGATTTAGCATGTTAATGAAAACATTATTTCTATTCTAATGCATTACTCAAATTGATTATCAACTAAGATTACAATGAAAGATTGAAAAATATGGTAAACGTTCACAGCCTTTCTTCCCTTTGTTGAAATGTGCCGTCCGCCTCAGTTGGCAGGGTGTCAATATCAATGGACGAGTTTATGTGGTCTCTCAGCACGCAGTGAAACGTAAATGCATACAAGCCTGTTTGTGTGGCATTCTTAATCAATCACGATGGAACCAACAGTTAAACTTGAGACAGAAATTTACGTCTTTAATAAATATTAATTTACAGCTTTTTCTCAAACAATGAAAAATGTTGGCAGTATTTATTTAACTAGAAAGGAAATTTATGTTCACGGTGCTATTGGAAACATTGGCATTTTGGAAAAAAAAACCCCGCCAAGATGTGATGGCTGTGGAACAGATGTGAAATTACAAACATTTGATGTCGTTTGTATTTTTTGTGGCCTGTAACCGACATCACATCAATGATAGACATACCGGCCTAAAGCAGAACGGGGATCTCAAGCAATGATTGGTGTAACAGGTAATCTTTAGATGCATTTATTTATAAGACTCAATTATAATATAAAACGAATTTGATACCTTTAAATATCCGTATTTCCTATTTCGTTTGCCTGTCGGCCCCTGGCTCATTTCGTTTGTTAGCCAGATCTCTTAATTTCTCATCGCCAGCGAAGAAAAACTACCTTTGTTCAGCTGATCACACTTGTGTTGTGTCTCATTTAAAACAGCAAGAAGAGATTCTTCATCTGCGTCTCTCATGAACTTTTCGATCTCCGCTTCTCTAGATAATTCATATCTGAAAGCACGTCTTGTTTCTCCTGTTGATCTGTTTCTTATTGTGTACACTTGTATGTCCCAATTGGTTTGTAAATATCTGCGATTATACATTTTCTGCCGCTAAAATAAACTGAAGTTCCTACTTGCAGGGTATCCATTCTATTTGTTTATTCGATTGTACAGGCAGACGAGAATGTCCTGCCATTTATCACCCGCCCTGTGAAATGGATTCTCCCGAGCGAACACCTGTGCGTGTCACAATCACGGGTGTAGATTTCATACGTCACAAAGTTCGTAACCATGCTAAATCGTGTGATAATTGCACGGTTATCAGTGTGTAATAGGTGTAAGTGTTATAGAATCGTATATACAGCATACCTGTAAATGCCAAGCCTGCCATAATTAGTATTTACAGGATGCCTGTAATTATTTAGTACCATGGAATAAAATCGTCAAGCCTGTCATAATTCGTATTTACAAGATGCCTGTAATTCATTTAGCCGTAAGTCGTAAATTTACGCCTTGTTATTATTTCCACCAATGATATGCGCTTTACCAAATTTGGTGCCGGGCTTTACGCAACCTCCAAACATGGTTATCTCCCCTTCTGCCAGTCGATCGACCCCGCCTTCAGTCAATTTACATATAGCCATGTACCAAAACATAATTTCACAAAACCTGAATTTTACCAGCCAAAAACCGTCTTTATCCACATACTAAATACAAGGATATATAATTTTGCAGATGTGAACGTGTGGGACCATTTAATTCCGACAAAACAAGCATCGCTGATCTGTTTTCAAACAAACGACCGTTAGCCTTGATGTAGGCCAAATGTTGTTGTTGCTGTTGTAAAGAGATGAACAGTTATTTAATTACCCGTAGTCACCGAATGTTTGTTTTCTTTTGTCTGCCACATCCCCCAGATGTGCTGCAGTTGATTAATTCTGGTTAATTCAAGTTGTTGCGATACAGAGCAGTTCAGATCATCTCGCACTTTTAATCTCCGACAAAGCTAGGCTACATGGCTTGATGAAGACTCACTGTGCGGAGACCGCCAGGGCGATTTTTCGCCCTGTATAATTTATTGAGGACAGGTCGATCGACTGGCATGAGGGGAGATAACCCTGTTTGAAGGTTGCGTAAAACCCGGCACCAAATTTGTAAAAGCGCATATCATTGGTGGAAATAATAAGAAGGCGTAAGTTTACGACTTACGGCTAAATGAATGACAGGCATCCTTTAAATAAGAATTAT
>JAVTVY010001083.1:0-33382 GCA_036873755.1 Hanleya hanleyi
TCTGCTGTTCCGAAACGACAAAATCGAGGAGGCCGAAAATTTTAAGCTTTTCTTATTGGGGTCATCTTGAGCCTGTTTTGATATACCCCCGGGCAGAGAATCATGGGTAAATTCAAAATGGCGGCCATGTGGCATCCGCGAAAGTCGTGTTTTTCAGTCTTTTCGCTCGATTTCTTCATATTTTCCTTGCCTAAAAGGCCTTGAAATTATTTTATTTATGCAAAACTAATTATTCTATATTTTATTTGATTTTTCTCGAGAGAATAATCGGAAAAATGAAAATTTCGAAAAATTCATACAGCATAAAGAGTCCTTTGATTGAACGGCAATAGAAGGCATGGTTATTTTTTGGCACTCTCGGGAAGGCGAACATCCTAATGCAACCATTCAAAGGTTCCGACAAGGAGTACAGCTCTTATTCGTGAATCGAGTCCCGGCATTTCACATGGGATTCAGAGCATTTTCTGGAGTGAAAGTCAAGGCGCATCACTGAGGATAAGGATCGATACGGAAGTCATATCGCAATCTTCTCGATGACCCGACAAGGTATATACACTATCAGATAAGGATGTCGACATCTATCCCTTGTTGCATCTTAATACATGGCCAAGATCTTCCAGAAATAATCATCGATATTTCATCGATCAGGTAGAGACTTTAGTGTGCGTGTATAAAGGCAAATGATTGCAGCTAGAATTAGAAGGAAGTTCTTCTTCTATTGACATGACAAACCCTATAACGGAATGGACCATCTCGAGTTGATACACTGGGAGTCTATCACCGTATACGTCTTATACAAGGTAAAGATGTTGCGAAACCTATATCGATAAATCGAACAGAGTAGTTTTGGATTTATTTGTAAATACTGAAGCGACGGTCAACGCAAGGAAATCATAAAGCAAAGAGTATAAAACGACCCGACAAGGTATATAAATGTTCAATCAATGATATAAGCTCTGTCATTTTCATCCCATTTGAATTTCAATTACATTAAGGACGATCATGATAATCTTGAACAGCTTCTCGATACTCCACAATGGCTATGTAATACTTTCTCGCTCGAGAATGAGGCTAAAGGTACCAAAAGGAAGTCGTGATTGTAATGACCCGACAAGGTCTATAAACATTCCGTCAGCAAAGTGCCCCCCCTAGTGAACTTTTCTCTGCTGTTCCGAAACGACAAAATCGAGGAGGCCGAAAATTTTAAGCTTTTCTTATTGGGGTCATCTTGAGCCTATTTTGATATACCCCCGGGTAGAGAATCATGGGTAAATTCAAAATGGCGGCCATGTGGTATCCGCGAAAGTCGTGTTTTTCAGTCTTTTCGCTCCATTTCTTCACATTTTCCTTGCCTAAAAGGCCTTGAAATTATTTTATTTATGCAAAACTAATTATTCTATATTTTATTTGATTTTTCTCGAGAGATTAATCGGAAAAATGAAAATTTCGAAAAATCGACCCCAAAACGGCCGAAAATGGCTTCCGAGGAGACGACGTCACTGTGACGTCATGATGGCGGCCATTTTGGATTTTTTTTACATTTCCCGGTAGAACTTGAACCCAAGATACTGTGTGGTAAGTTTCAGCGCTCTAGCCTTAGTGGTAGAGAAAATATATAGGGGGTGGGCGCTTTCCGCCCCCGCCACTCCCCCCAGGCTGCGATACACCCCAAATCGCCCAGGGCAGATAGGGTTAAGATAATAATATTCGGTAACCGGTTCCCTGTATTTCAAGTACTATCTGAAGAATATAAGAAGCGTCTCAGTGTCAGTAAGGATGAAACATGAACGTCATCAAGCAAGGATCTCCAGGACCCAACAAGATACAGAAGTGTTAAGTCAGTGAATTCGTCTTTCTTCTTCTATTGACATGACAAACCCTATAACGGAATGGACCATCTCGAGTTTATACACTGGGAGTCTATCACCGTATACGTCTTATACACGGTAAAGATGTTGCGAAACCTATATCGATAAATCGAACAGAGTAGTTTTGTTTTTATTTGTAAATGAAGGCGTATGACTGAAGCGACGGTCAACGCAAGGAAATCATAAAGCAAAGAGCATAAAACGACCCGACAAGGTATATAAATTTTCAATCAATGATATAAGCTCTGTCATTTTCATCCCATTTGAATTTCAATTACATTAAGGACGATCATGATAATCTTGAACAGCTTCTCGATACTCCACAATGGCTATGTAATACTTTGTCCCTCGAGAATGATGCTAAAGGTACCAAAAGAAAGTCGTGATTGTAATGACCCGACAAGGTCTATAAACATTCCGTCAGCAAAGTGCCTCCCATAGTGAACTTTTCTCTGCTGTTCCGAAACGACAAAATCGAGGAGGCCGAAACTTTAAGCTTTTCTTATTGGGGTCATCTTGAGCCTATTTTGATATACCCCTGGGCAGAGAATCATGGATAAATTCAAAATGGCGGCCATGTGGTATCCGCGAAAGCCGTGTTTTTCAGTCTTTTCGCTCCATTTCTTCACATTTTCCTTGCCTAAAAGGCCTTGAAATTATTTTATTTATGCAAAATTAATTATTCTATATTTTATTTGAATTTTCTCGGGAGAATAATCGGTAAAATGAAAATTTCGAAAAATCGACCCCAAAACGGCCGCAAATGGCTTCCGAGGAGACGACGTCACTGTGACGTCATGATGGCGGCCATCTTGGATTTTTTTACATTTTCCGGTAGAACTTGAACCCAAGATACTGTGTGGTAAGTTTCAGCGCTCTAGCCTTAGTGGTAGAGAAAATATATAGGGGTGGGCACTTTCCGCCCCCCGCCCCACCCCCCAGGATGCGATACACCCCAAATCGCCCAGGCCAGATAGGGTTAAGATAATAATATTCGGTAACCGGTTCCCTGTATTTCAAGTACTATCTGAAGAATATAAGAAGCGTCTCAGTGTCAGTAAGGATGAAACATGAACGTCATCAAGCAAGGATCTCCAGGACCCAACAAGATACAGAAGTGTTGTCAGTGAATTCGTCTTTCTTCTTCTATTGACATGACAAACCCTATAACGGAATGGACCATCTCGAGTTGATACACTGGGAGTCTATCACCGTATACGTCTTATACAAGGTAAAGATGTTGCGAAACCTATATCGATAAATCGAACAGAGTAGTTTTGTTTTTATTTGTAAATGAAGGCGTATGACTGAAGCGACGGTCAACGCAAGGAAATCATAAAGCAAAGAGCATAAAACGACCCGACAAAGTATATAAATTTTCAATCAATGATATAAGCTCTGTCATTTTCATCCCATTTGAATTTCAATTACATTAAGGACGATCATGATAATCTTGAACAGCTTCTCGATACTCCACAATGGCTATGTAATACTTTCTCGCTCGAGAATGATGCTAAAGGTACCAAAAGAAAGTCGTGATTGTAATGACCCGACAAGGTCTATAAACATTCCGTCAGCAAAGTGCCCCCAGCTTGTGAACTTTTCTCTGCTGTTCCTAAACGACAAAATCGAGGAGGCCGAAAATTTTAAGCTTTTCTTATTGGGGTCATCTTGAGCCTATTTTGATATACCCCGGGCAGAGAATCATGGGTAAATTCAAAATGGCGGCCATGTGGTATCCGCGAAAGTCGTGTTTTTCAGTCTTTTCGCTGCATTTCTTCACATTTTCCTTGCCTAAAAGGCCTTGAAATTATTTTATTTATGCAAAACTAATTATTCTATATTTTATTTGATTTTTCTCGGGAGAATAATCGGAAAAATGAAAATTTCGAAAAATTCATACAGCATAAAGAGTCCTTGATTGAACGGTAATAGAAGGCATGGTTATTTTTTGGGCACTCTCGGGAAGGCGAACATCCTAATGTAACCATTCAAAGGTTCCGACAAGGAGTACAGCTCTTATTCGTGAATCGAGTCCCGGCATTTCACATTGGATTCAGAGCATTTTCTGGAGTGAAAGTCAAGGCGCATCACTGAGGATAAGGATCGATACGGAAGTCATATCGCAATCTTCTCGATGACCCGACAAGGTATATACTCTATCAGATAAGGATGTCGACATCTATCCCTTGTTGTATCTTAATACATGGCCAAGATCTTCCAGAAATAATCATCGATATTTCATCGATCAGGTAGAGACTTTAGTGTGCGTGTATAAAGGCAAATGATTGCAGCTAGAATTAGAAGGAAGTTCTTCTTCTATTGACATGACAAACCCTATAACGGAATGGACCATTTCGAGTTTACACACTGGGAGTCTATCACCGTATACGTCTTATACAAGGTAAAGATGTTGCGAAACCTATATCGATAAATCGAACAGAGTAGTTTTGCTTTTATTTGTAAACGAAGGTGTATGACTGAAGCGACGGTCAACGCAAGGAAATCATAAAGCAAAGAGTACAAAACGACCCGACAAGGTATATAAATTTTCAATCAATGATATAAGCTCTGTTATTTTCATCCCATTTGAATTTCAATTACATTAAGGACGATCATGGTAATCTTGAACAGCTTCTCGATACTCCACAATGGCTATGTAATACTTTCTCGTTCGAGAATGAGGCTAAAGGTACCAAAAGGAAGTCGTGATTGTAATGACCCGACAAGGTCTATAAACATTCCGTCAGCAAAGTGCCGCCCCCCCTATTGAACTTTTCCCTGCTGTTCCGAAACGACAAAGTCGAGGAGGCCGAAATTTTCAAGGTTTTCTTATTGGGGTGATCTTGAGCCTATTTGGATATACCCCCGGGCAGAGAATCATGGGTAAATTCAACATGGCGGCCATGTGGTATCCGCGAAAGTCGTGTTTTTCAGTCTTTTCGCTCCATTTCTTCACATTTTCCTTGCCTAAAAGGCCTTGAAATTATTTTATTGATGCAAAACTAATTATTCTATATTTTATTTGATTTTTCTCGAGAGAATAATCGGAAAAATGAAAATTTCGAAAAATTCTTACAGCATAAAGAGTCCTTGATTGAACGGCAATAGAAGGCATGGTTATTTGTTTGGCACTCTCGGGAAGGCGAACATCCTAATGCAACCATTCAAAGGTTCCGACAAGGAGTACAGCTCCTATTCGTGAATCGAGTCCCGGCATTTCACATGGGATTCAGAGCATTTTCTGGAGTGAAGGTCAAGGCGCATCACTGAGGATAAGGATCGATACGGAAGTCATATCGCAATCTTCTCGATAACCCGACAAGGTATATACACTATCAGATAAGGATGCCGATATCTATCCCTTGTTGCATCTTAATACATGGCCAAGATCGTCCAGAAATAATCATCGATATTTCATCGATCAGGTAGAGACTTTAGTGTGCGTGTATAAAGGCAAATGATTGCAGCTAGAATTAGAAGGAAGTTCTTCTTCTATTGACATGATAAACCCTATAACGGAATGGACCATCTCGAGTTTATACACTGGGAGTCTATCACCGTATACGTCTTATACAAGGTAAAGATGTTGCGAAACTTATATCGATAACTCGAACAGAGTAGTTTTGCTTTTATTTGTAAATGAAGGCGTATGACTGAAGCGACGGTCAACGCAAGGAAATCATAAACCAAAGAGTATAAAACGACCCGACAAGGTATATAAATTTTCAGTCAATGATATAAGCTCTGTCATTTTCATCCCATTTGAATTTCAATTACATTAAGGGCGATCATGATAATCTTGAGCAGCTTCTCGATACTCCACAATGGCTATGTAATACTTTCTCGCTCGAGAATGAGGCTAAAGGTACCAAAAGGAAGTCGTGATTGTAATGACCCGACAAGGTCTATAAACATTCCGTCAGCAAAGTGTCCCCCCCCTAGTGAACTTTTCTCTGCTGTTCCGAAACGACAAAATCGAGGAGGCCGAAATTTTCAAGGTTTTCTTATTGGGGTGATCTTGAGCCTATTTTCATATACCCCCGGGCAGAGAATCATGGGTAAATTCAAAATGGTGGCCGTGTGGTATCCGCGAAAGTCGTGTTTTTCAGTCTTTTCGCTCCATTTCTTCATATTTTCCTTGCCTGAAAGGCCTTGAAATTATTTTATTTATGAAAAACTAATTATTCTATATTTTATTTGATTTTTCTCGAGAGAATAATCGGAAAAATGAAAATTTCGAAAAATCGACCCCAAAACGGCCGAAAATGGCTTCCGAGGAGACGACGTCACTGTGACGTCATGATGGCGGCCATCTTGATTTTTTTTTACATTTCCCGGTAGAACTTGAACCCAAGATACTGTGTGGTAAGTTTCAGCGCTCTAGCCTTAGTGGTAGAGAAAATATATAGGGGTGGGCACTTTCCGCCCCCGCCACTCCCCCCAGGCTGCGATACACCCCAAATCGCCCAGGCCAGATAGGGTTAAGATAATAATATTCGGTAACCGGTTCCCTGTATTTCAAGTACTATCTGAAAAATATAAGAAGCGTCTCAGTGTCAGTAAGGATGAAACATGAACGTCATCAAGCAAGGATCTCCAGGACCCAACAAGATACAGAAGTGTTAAGTCAGTGAATTCGTCTTTCTTCTTCTATTGACATGACAAACCCTATAACGGAATGGACCATCTCGAGTTTATACACTGGGAGTCTATCACCGTATACGTCTTATACAAGGTAAAGATGTTGCGAAACCTATATCGATAAATCGAACAGAGTAGTTTTGCTTTTATTTGTAAACGAAGGTGTATGACTGAAGCGACGGTCAACGCAAGGAAATCATAAAGCAAAGAGTACAAAACGACCCGACAAGGTATATAAATTTTCAATCAATGATATAAGCTCTGTTATTTTCATCCCATTTGAATTTCAATTACATTAAGGACGATCATGGTAATCTTGAACAGCTTCTCGATACTCCACAATGGCTATGTAATGCTTTCTCGTTCGAGAATGAGGCTAAAGGTACCAAAAGGAAGTCGTGATTGTAATGACCCGACAAGGTCTATAAACATTCCGTCAGCAAAGTGCCGCCCCCCCTAGTGAACTTTTCCCTGCTGTTCCGAAACGACAAAGTCGAGGAGGCCGAAATTTTCAAGGTTTTCTTATTGGGGTGATCTTGAGCCTATTTGGATATACCCCCGGGCAGAGAATCATGGGTAAATTCAACATGGCGGCCATGTGGTATCCGCGAAAGTCGTGTTTTTCAGTCTTTTCGCTCCATTTCTTCACATTTTCCTTGCCTAAAAGGCCTTGAAATTATTTTATTGATGCAAAACTAATTATTCTATATTTTATTTGATTTTTCTCGAGAGAATAATCGGAAAAATGAAAATTTCGAAAAATTCTTACAGCATAAAGAGTCCTTGATTGAACGGCAATAGAAGGCATGGTTATTTTTTTGGCACTCTCGGGAAGGCGAACATCCTAATGCAACCATTCAAAGGTTCCGACAAGGAGTACAGCTCCTATTCGTGAATCGAGTCCCGGCATTTCACATGGGATTCAGAGCATTTTCTGGAGTGAAGGTCAAGGCGCATCACTGAGGATAAGGATCGATACGGAAGTCATATCGCAATCTTCTCGATGACCCGACAAGGTATATACACTATCAGATAAGGATGCCGATATCTATCCCTTGTTGCATCTTAATACATGGCCAAGATCGTCCAGAAATAATCATCGATATTTCATCGATCAGGTAGAGACTTTAGTGTGCGTGTATAAAGGCAAATGATTGCAGCTAGAATTAGAAGGAAGTTCTTCTTCTATTGACATGATAAACCCTATAACGGAATGGACCATCTCGAGTTTAGACACTGGGAGTCTATCACCGTATACGTCTTATACAAGGTAAAGATGTTGCGAAACCTATATCGATAACTCGAACAGAGTAGTTTTGCTTTTATTTGTAAATGAAGGCGTATGACTGAAGCGACGGTCAACGCAAGGAAATCATAAACCAAAGAGTATAAAACGACCCGACAAGGTATATAAATTTTCAATCAATGATATAAGCTCTGTCATTTTCATCCCATTTGAATTTCAATTACATTAAGGGCGATCATGATAATCTTGAGCAGCTTCTCGATACTCCACAATGGCTATGTAATACTTTCTCGCTCGAGAATGAGGCTAAAGGTACCAAAATGAAGTCGTGTTTGTAATGACCCGACAAGGTCTATAAAAATTCCGTCAGCAAAGTGTCCCCCCCCCTAGTGAACTTTTCTCTGCTGTTCCGAAACGACAAAATCGAGGAGGCCGAAATTTTCAAGGTTTTCTTATTGGGGTGATCTTGAGCCTATTTTCATATACCCCCGGGCAGAGAATCATGGGTAAATTCAAAATGGCGGCCGTGTGGTATCCGCGAAAGTCGTGTTTTTCAGTCTTTTCGCTCCATTTCTTCATATTTTCCTTGCCTGAAAGGCCTTGAAATTATTTTATTTATGAAAAACTAATTATTCTATATTTTATTTGATTTTTCTCGAGAGAATAATCGGAAAAATGAAAATTTCCAAAAATCGACCCCAAAACGGCCGAAAATGGCTTCCGAGGAGACGACGTCACTGTGACGTCATGATGGCGGCCATCTTGAATTTTTTTTACATTTCCCGGTAGAACTTGAACCCAAGATACTGTGTGGTAAGTTTCAGCGCTCTAGCCTTAGTGGTAGAGAAAATATATAGGGGGTGGGCGCTTTCCGCCCCCGCCACTCCCCCCAGGCTGCGATACACCCCAAATCGCCCAGGCCAGATAGGGTTAAGATAATAATATTCGGTAATCGGTTCCCTGTATTTCAAGTACTATCTGAAGAATATAAGAAGCGTCTCAGTGTCAGTAAGGATGAAACATGAACGTCATCAAGCAAGGATCTCCAGGACCCAACAAGATACAGAAGTGTTAAGTCAGTGAATTCATCTTTCTTCTTCTATTGACATGACAAACCCTATAACGGAATGGACCATCTCGAGTTTATACACTGGGAGTCTATCACCGTATACGTCTTATACACGGTAAAGATGTTGCGAAACCTATATCGATAAATCGAACAGAGTAGTTAAATGAAGGCGTATGACTGAAGCGACGGTCAACGCAAGGAAATCATAAAGCAAAGTGTATAAAACGACCCGACAAGGTATATAAATTTTCAATCAATGATATAAGCTCTGTCATTTTCATCTCATTTGAATTTCAATTACATTAAGGACGATCATGATAATCTTGAACAGCTTCTCGATACTCCACAATGGCTATGTAATACTTTCTCGCTCGAGAATGAGGCTAAATGTACCAAAAGGAAGTCGTGATTGTAATGACCCGACAAGGTCTATAAACATTCCTTCAGCAAAGTGCTCCCCCCTAGTAAACTTTTCTCTGCTGTTCCGAAACGACAAAATCGAGGAGGCCGAAAATTTTAAGCTTTTCTTATTGGGGTCATCTTGAGCCTATTTTCATATACCCCCGGGCAGAGAATCATGGGTAAATTCAAAATGGCGGCCATGTGGTATCCGCGAAAGTCGTGTTTTTCAGTCTTTTCGCTCCATTTCCTTGCCTAAAAGGCCTTGAAATTATTTTATTTATGCAAAACTAATTATCCTATATTTTATTTTATTTTTCTCGAGAGAACAATCGGAAAAATGAAAATTTCGAAAAATTCATACAGCATAAAGAGTCCTTGATTGAACGGCAATAGAAGGCATGGTTATTTTTTGGCACTCTCGGGAAGGCGAACATCCTAATGCAACCATTCAAAGGTTCCGACAAGGAGTACAGCTCTTATTCGTGAATCGAGTCCCGGCATTTCACATGGGATTCAGAGCATTTTCTGGATTGAAAGTCAAGGCGCATCACTGACGATAAGGATCGATACGGAAGTCATATCGCAATCTTCTCGATGACCCGACAAGGTATATACACTATCAGATAAGGATGTCGACATCTATCCCTTGCTGCATCTTAATACATGGCCAAGATCTTCCAGAAATAATCATCGATATTTCATCGATCAGGTAGAGACTTTAGTGTGCGTGTATAAAGGCAAATGATTGCAGCTAGAATTAGAAGGAAGTTCTTCTTCTATTGACATGACAAACCCTATAACGGAATGGACCATCTCGAGTTTATACACTGGGAGTCTATCACCGTATACGTCTTAAACGAGGTAAAGATGTTGCGAAACCTATATCGATAAATCGAACAGAGTAGTTTTGCTTTTATTTGTAAATGAAGGCGTATGACTGAAGCGACGGTCAACGCAAGGAAATCATAAAGCAAAGAGTATAAAACGACCCGACAAGGTATATCAATTTTCAATCAATGATATAAGCTCTGTTATTTTCATCCCATTTGATTTTCAACTACATTAAGGACGATCATGATAATCTTGAACAGCTTCTCGATACTCCACAATGGCTATGTAATACTTTCTCGCTCGAGAATGAGGCTAAAGGTACCAAAAGGAAGTCGTGATTGTTATGACCCGACAAGGTCTATAAACATTCCGTCAGCAAAGTGCCCCCCCCCTAGTGAACTTTTCTCTGCTGTTCCGAAACGACAAAATCGAGGAGGCCGAAAATTTTAAGCTTTTCTTATTGGGGTCATCTTGAGCCTATTTTGATATACCCCCGGGCAGAGAATCATGGCTAAATTCAACATGGCGGCCATGTGGTATCCGCGAAAGTCGTGTTTTTCAGTCTTTTCGCTCCATTTCTTCACATTTTCCTTGCCTAAAAGGCCTTGAAATTATTTTATTTATGCAAAACTAATTATTCTATATTTTATTTGATTTTTCTCGAGAGAATAATCGAACAAATGAAAATTTCGAAAAATTCATACAGCATAAGGCACCGTTTCCAATTATCGTTCGCGAATGAATCGTTTATTTCGTCAAATTTTCTCGAAGTCGCGATTTTCCAAGGCGCGAGGGAATGGTTTTTTTCTTCAAAATAAACGATTCATTCGCGATCGCTGTTCGAATGGTTTTTTTTCTGTTGGCAATCGTTTTTCAATCGAGAAAATTCTCGCGAATAAAAGCGATATCGCGATTCAATCGCTTTTTAATCGAGAAAATATAAACTATTGAAAAAAAAAACGATTGAGGATTATAGCCGAAAGTAGTACGCCATTGGTTCAGCCTGACTGACCCGCATACACGTTCGAGTTTCTAACACTTCAGTCAGACTATATAAAGTTCGATCATTTTTCTTCTTCCTTTTCCATTCTTTGCCTAGTGTAAAACTATAGCGTGTTTCTGTACAGTTGGCGGTTATATAGATACGATGGGGATATTGAAAGAAATTGAAAAAAAAATCTATATATATAGGAATAATGGTTATGCATATAATTATAACTTCATATTTACATATATTTTGTACGGGACACAGACCCGGATATGGTCAGATTGGGTCATTTGCACTTGCAATTTCGTCTATTATTTTGGGTATTTCTGTGTTTTAAAGCTGGTATTAATCCAGATTTCTTGTGTAGTATTTTTCGTGAACGTTTTTGGCATCTGTGCGGGCTGAAATTTTGAGTTGATTCGTCAGATTTTCGCTGTACGCGTGGTTTTTTGTCCTACGATCACCATTTTCCTTGTGTAGATAGATGGCGCTGTATTGAATATAACATTGTCATACGGGGTTTTGAGTCTTCGAAAGCACTTAATTATTAATATATAGCGCGGGCTATTTGTTAAAATTTTCACAACTGGTTAATCCAGTAAGAGATGAAATTATATACTATTCAGTTCGTTTTTGGCTTGAGCTTCCCTTAGGAATCATTCATAGTTCATTTATCAAAATATAAAATTAAAATAAAAATTATTGTACATATGCGAATCCAACCGTTATATGCGATTCAATCACCATTGTGATATGTATTTGATATAAATATGAAATCACTGCCGCGAATATTCTTATAATAAATAAAATTAACTTGATGGTGATTTTTTGAACTTATTCACATCTCAATAGTTTAAAAACTGTACCAAAACATGAATGGATACCCTTTCCTAATGTATGTTTTACTATAACAAAATATACATATTTAATTACACTATTTTTCACCTTAATTAACCTAGAAATTCTCGGCTGGAGGGCTAAGCTGTTCTGGGTTATCGCCATGCGCCCATTCACACCTCTATGAAGCCTGTGCCGTAATCATCCTGATAATGCAATCAACGACGAACTCAAATCCACTTATGACCTGTACCCGGTATTTACAAAACAAGATATTGTGACTATCATCCTGTATTGTTTATACCAAGTTGCATGAATATATGAGGAAATTATCGAAAGTATGAAGAGAATGACGGAACATTAATACATTGTCGACTCACACGATTATTGAATAAACATGTGATTTTGTCATTTACGCTTCGCCAGAGTAAATCTGAGCGCGAACGTCACAGGAAGCATGGTACAGGTATATGTATAGATATTTCCAGCATACGCCCTACTTCGCCTTGTAGGAGACTATAGATCGTGAATCATATATATTAGTCGGTTATCTTGCGCATTTATACAGTATAGTATAGTAATATAGGTTTTTCCCTCGACAAATCCGCAATCAACATTACATGTAGTTCCCAGTTCGCTGATAGAGCGGCGTACGACGGCAACACGGCCTATGTGTCAAATATCACTCCGCCTCACGATTCTCTCGCGCCTTGAAAAAAAACCCGATTCTCTCGCGATTGAAGATTCGCGATCAAGAACGGATCGCGCATGGGTAAACGATTCAAAAACGATATCGCGAGAGAATGGTTTTTTCCAGAAAAAGTTCAATCGTTTTTTCTCATTTTTTTTCTCGATATCCTCGCGACTGATTCGCGACTGATCGTTTTTCAATCGAGAAAATTGAAGAAAAATCGCGACTGAAGAAAAAACGATTAATGGAAACGATCCCTAAAGTGATGTGCCCATTTTTTTTTTGTTATTTACCAGGCATGTTTCAGGGTCAGCCCCTTGACTTACTGTACATTAGGGTGAAATGTTTTATAACACTTTTTATACGCCCGTCAAATTTGACGGGACGTATTATGGTATGGCGTCGTCCGTCAGTTAACTTTTTCTCGTCAATGCAACTTGTCCTAGAGTTTTCAGTGGATTCTTCTGAAATTTGGTACACCTGATCGGCACCATATGTATATGTGCACAAACTTTTTTCGGCCTGATTCGACGTTTTCTTGAGTTGCTCCCCTTGATGTTGGTCTGAAATCCTTGTATTTGGCACCTACTGTCTTCATCAACGCAACTTGTCCCAGAGTTTTCAATGGATTCTTCTGAAATTTGGTACACATGATCGGTACCATGTGTAGATGTGCACAAACTTTTTTCGGCCCGATTCGACGTTTTCTTGAGTTACTCCCCTTGATTTTGGTCTGAAATCCTTGTATTTGGCACCTACTGTCTTCATCAACGCAACTCGTCTCAGAGTTTTCAATGGAGTCTTCTGAAATTTGGTACACATGATCGATACCATGTGTAGATGTGTACACACTTTTTTCGGTCCGATTCAACGTTTTCTTGAGTTACTCCCCTTGATTTTGGTCTGAAATCCTTGTATTTGGAACCTATTGTCTTCGTCAACACAACTCGTCCCAGAGTTTTCAATGGATACTTCTGAAATTTGGTATGCATGATCGGTACCATGTGTAATTGTGCACAAACTTTTTTCGGCCCGATTCGATGTTTTCTTGAGTTACTCCCCTTGATTTTGGTCTGAAATCCTTGTATTTGGCACCTACTGTCTTCATCAACGCAACTCGTCTCAGAGTTTTCAATGGAGTCTTCTGAAATTTGGTACACATGATCGATACCATGTGTAGATGTGCACACACTTTTTTCGGTCCGATTCAACGTTTTCTTGAGTTACTCCCCTTGATTTTGGTCTGAAATCCTTGTATTTGGAACCTACTGTCTTCGTCAACACAACTCGTCCCAGAGTTATCAATGGATACTTCTGAAATTTGGTATGCATGATCGGTACCATGTGTAATTGTGCACAAACTTTTTTCGGCCCGATTCGATGTTTTCTTGAGTTACTCCCCTTGATTTTGGTCTGAAATCCTTGTATTTGGCACCTACTGTCCTCGTCAACGCAACTCGTCCCAGACTTTTCAATGGATTCTTCTGAAAGTTGGTACACATGATCTGTATCATGTGTAGATGTGCATACACTTTTTTCGAACCAATTCAACGCTTTCTTGACTTATCCGCCCTTGATTTTAGTCTGGAATACTTTTATTTGGCACCTAGTCGTCAAGGAAACTCGTCCTAGGGGTTTCATTGCATTCTTTTGAAATTAGGTGCACATGATTGGTGCCGAGTGCACATGTGCACGAACTTTTTTTTAGTTGATTCAACAGTTTCTTGAGTTACTCCCCTTGATTTTGGTCTGAAATCTTTTATTTGCCACATACTGTCCTCGTGAATGCAACTCGTCTCAGACTTTCCGATGGATTCTTTTGAAATTTGGTACATATGGTCGGTACCATGTGTAGATGTGCACAAATGTTTTTGAGCTGAGTCGACGTTTTCTGTATGCTCAACCATATTTGTTCTTGTATTAATTTATTATGATAGCTCAGGCATTCAGAATATACTAATCGTTTTTCATGGTTTGACTTCCAGCTTATGTTTGCAACCAGTTCAAGGGCACACTGTGGTCCAAAGTAAGGAGAGGCATCACTCAGAAATGCCATGATGCAGCAAGGTCAGGTAGAGTACGCCAGAAAACACCAATGAAGAAGCATGATCTCCACATGCCAGAAGAACTGGTGGACTCTTCTTCAGCTTCACTCTCATCTGCCGTGGATTTGTCATCCTCTGACGATGACAATGACAGTCCTCTAAGGAATGCTGAAGGCCATCCCACAACAGGTGGGAAAAGACTAAGACAGATATTTTTAAACCTTTGAGGAATGAAAAACCATTCTACTTGACACAGACTTTCAATGTGCTTCCTATTTTGTGCTCGGGTGTTTTAAGACATGGTACAATGTATATTTTATGCTGTTAAAGAATAAAAGGTGAAATACGTGTGAATTTTGCTTCTGCTGGTGGTTATTTTAAGGGATGGATGATATTGCAGGAGGAATCCGGACATACTAGACAGTCTGTACAAATGACATGCCCTTTCAGATAGAAGATGCCCCCTCCCCCACACGCCAGGAATTCCATACAGATGGTGTTTTGTGCATCCTGCCCCGTAATTTCCCCATTTGTGGGGATACTGCAGAGTGCTCTGCCTAATTCATTCCCCACTCCCAAATAACTACCCTGAAAATAACCCTTTGTTGGTACATTCGGGGGCGACAACCCCACACCATCCCCACACGTGGGGATATTGTAGGGTTACTGTGGGGATGTTTGCCATACCTCCTTGGGGGGTTTTCTGCCCCATATTGGAACTACTGCCCCGCAGATTCCCCATGTGGGGATATTGTGGGGTATCTGTCCCATGCTGGAATTACTGCCCCGCAGATTCCCCACGTGGGGATGTTGTGGGGTTTTCTGCTCCATGCTGGAAGTACTGCCCCGCAGATTCCCCATGTGGGGATATTGTGGGGTTTCTGTCCCATGCTGGAATTACTGCCCCGCAGATTCCCCACGTGGGGATGTTGTGGGGTTTTCTGCTCCATGCTGGAAGTACTGCCCCGCAGATTCCCCATGTGGGGATATTGTGGGGTTTCTGTCCCATGCTGGAATTACTGCCCCGCAGATTCCCCACGTGGGGATGTTGTGGGGTTTTCTGCTCCATGCTGGAAGTACTGCCCCGCAGATTCCCCACGTGGGGATGTTGTAGGGTTTTCTGTCTCATGCTGGAATTACTGCCCCGCAGATTCCCCACCTGGGGATATTGTGGGGCTTTCTGTCCCATGCTGGAATTACTGCCCCGCAGATTCCCCACGTGGGGATATTGTGGGGTTTTCTGCCCCGCAGATTCCCCACGTGGGGTTATTATTGGGTTTTCTGCCCCGCAGATTCCCCACTTGGGGATATTGTGGGGTTTTCTGTCCATGCTGGAAGTACTGCCCCGCAGATTCCCCACGTGGGGATATTGTGGCCATTTCTACCCCGCAGATTCCCCACGTGGGGATATTGTGGGGTTTTCTGTACCATGCTGGACTTACTGCAGGAATATTGTGGGTCGATTCCATACCAGCTTTAAATATAGTTCCCCGCATCATCCCCACATGTAGGAAACATGTGGGGTTGAGGTTGGGATAGTGCGGGGATTTAATTCAGCTAGGCAGCATTAAGAAACTCCTTTTCCATGACTAAGTCCAATGTGGGGATTTTACCAAATCCCTACACATTCCCCACATTGGCTGTCCTACACATTCCCCACGTGATCCCTACATAGCTTGCCCGACATAAACCCCACAAATTCCCCAGCTTATTGGTTTGTAAGGGTATACAAAAATTTTATGGTCGAGTTTTCGAATTTTTCATTTATGCAATTTCTCCGCAAAAACTGCGTGATAAATTAATAGATATTAATGTGATGTAAAATAAAATAGGTTTTGCCAACTTTTCATCGCGGAAAAGCAGAAATTTTGAAGGAAAATGACAACAAAAAAAATCATTTTTCTGGTACCCCCACGTGACCACCTTTAATTGATCCATGATCCTCTACTCGGGGGATTATGAAAATAGGCTCAAAATGACCCCAATATGATAAACTATAAGTCACGGAATGTCAGCTCTCAATTTTTGTCGTTCCAGAGATAGCGCAGAAAGTTTGGTAGAGGGAAATACCCCCGATTGGCAAACTTTAATTACTTGGAATCAATTAATTGGTATTCCTTCACAATCTCATACTCAAGAATCAGATAATGATGATCGTAGTCCGCCGTCTAGGAGCCATTGGTTTTGGTTAGGCGTAGGCATGCAATAGTAATGGGACCATACAGAGACGTAGCCTGGCCAGAAGACATATAACCATCCGCTCATATTCTGACTACATTTGTTCGATACCAAGGTTGTATGAGATTCTGTTTATCGAGCAGCTACTTTAGAAGATCTTTTTATTCGGGTGAAAGAAGACTGTATCTTAGGCTCTTTGAGAGAAATCGGGTTGCTGCATAAGCTGTAATGTGTGTATGTTTTGATGTGTTGGATTACTAAGTTATTAACTTGAATACTTAGAATTTTGTTTGATCATCGCTATATAGCTGAAATATTGCTTAATGCTCTCTCTCTCTCTCTCGATACCAAGGTGCCACGAGTCATTTACGATGTTGTGGTGTTCTTTTATCTCATCAGTCATGATTTTACTTGTTGTGGTTCATGTGTGCGCCACCTGCCAACTTTTGGGTGTTTCCCTGTGACTGTTGTATGTAGTTTTCGGAGTGCATTTCCATGTAACCACACACTCAGACAATGTATTGTAGTCGCTGAGCAACAACATTGTATGCAAATTATACACAATGGTATCAAATTTCGGACGAAACATCACATCGTGTACAATTACCTGATCCAGACATGATGGTAATCTCGCTCGCAGCTGCTTTGCTAGTCTCCCCCATCCGTCTTAGTCCAGACTAATATGCGCACACACGTATCATTCTATTGATCTTTACATATCTATACCATTAAAGCCGTAGTGTACGTCTTTTTTTGTTTTTATAACTCGATAACCACAACATTTACAAAGACAATATATAATACAATCGTAAACGAAAGCTATTGCTCCGGAAAGTGACATAGATCCACTTTTACTGTGCCTCCCCCCGTGGAGGGAGAAGGGTGGAGGTGAGTTGGGTTTTTCTATTTCATAAGTATTTATTCGACACGTACAATAGACACCATCGAATCAGTGCAGAACCTGGTGGTATACTTTACTGAATACAAGCATCAAATTCTGCATTCAGCAGATAGCGTACTTATGTGAGAAAGCTGTTTCAATCTTCATGCGATGCTCTGAATAACAAACATAATGAGTTAAAAAAATGCAGGCAATACTCATCTGAACAGCCAAAAACGTTTCGATCAAGCCATGATCAGGAGATGTAGAATCGGTCATACACGATTAACTCACGAACATTTACTAAAAAAAAGAGCCACCCCAAGGTGTATTCCATGCCACGAAGATCTCACAGTGAAACATATTCTTATCGACTGTATAGATTTTAAGATTGTAAGGGATTCTTTATATCGAGCAACTAGTTTAGAAGATCTTTTTAGTCGAGTGAAAGAAGACTGTATATATCTTAGGTTATTTGAGAGAAATCGGTTTGTTGCATAAGTTTTAATTTTGTATGTTTTAATGTGTTGGATTATCAAGTTATTAACTAGAATACTTAGAATTTTGTTTGGTCGTCGCTACAAAAGAATATTGCTGAATTATATTATTAAACTTTAATTCTCTCTCTCGCTCTTTCAGCAGCTAGTCATCGTCCAAACTATATTGTCCCATAAATCGATAACCTATAGGAAGGAACAGTGCTTGGGTCGAAATTTTATCACTAAGATGGACATCACTCATGGCAGTTGTGGGCATCAGTTTGGAATTCCATCCAGTCAGAATTACAAGGCAGTTCAAGGGGGCGTTGAACAGGGTCGCACATTTAACAATGGCCAACAAACAAGGGCACCAAATATTTTCGTTAGTCACCGTCCCCGTCTGGGTGACTTGATTACCGTCTGCTATACCTCAGCAGGTGCAAAAAGGAAGGAAGGTTCTTTACCTGTTCTCTTTGTAATTGACGATTGTCCTTGGCCTGAATATCAGTCCGCAGAATGTCCACAAGTTTCGTGATGCCTTGAGCAATGGTCTGGAGCTCCTGCAGTTTTTCTGGCTCAGCCATTTTGTCCAAAAAATTGTACTCTCAGTGTCCTTGGTCGATCGTCTAAATCTGTTGTCTCATGATCTTGTAGTTGTATCCAAAAGATAATTGTCTTTATCCGAAAGCAACGCTCGCCATTATGAAATTTGCAGTCTTTATCCTGGCAACGAAGCCATTATGAAATTTGAGCTCTTTAAGACGACAGGGCTTGGGCGCGTGATCGTTAAGATGTTGTAACGCGTAGTCGTCTCAGACACATAACACCTATACAATAATAGATTCCAAGGTCCGGCTTCTGAGATTTCTCGAAGTCTTGACAACCTCTTTAAATGAGATAGGACACAACGAAAACGAAGTTCAATGTCTGTTGAATATTAAGCCGATTTATTGTAAATTCATTCCTCCTAACTTAGGAATGACCGGCATCATTTGGCAGGCAGACTAGCACAACTTCATCAACATCAGACCATTCTGTAAACAGTCATTTTCGGAACTGGAGATAGCAATAACTATTATCGGAGACATGAGCCTCTGTGAGACCTGATGGTTTAGCCATCAGGGAGACCTGGTGTTACTAGCCTGACTGTATGTGTCGTTCATATCGTTATATACAAAGTTAGACGTTACACTGTTAACAGGATATGGTCGAACCGACCATAAAAAATATGGTTGCCAGAGACCATAAAAGTTATGGTATAGACATGACGTACCATATGTTTTATGGTCACTATCTGACAACACAATTTATGGTCGGAGTAACCATAAAAGGTCTGGTCACCAGGCGACCAGATATTTTATGGTCCCTCTGACAGTGAATTATATGGTCCGGCTGACCATACAATATATGCTCGCTCAAGCAAAATTATGGTCGAAAGATTCTTCTGACCACATGTTTAGTGGTCAAGAGCAACAATAAGAAATATGGTTACCATACTTTTTGTTGTCGGAGGCGACCATATCTTAATGGATTAATACTGCTTGATGGTATCTGGGGCACAGCCAATGGACCTTCCGGACCAGTCACCCTCAGGTAAGGTATAAGCCATGATCAAGTGTAGTTACTGAGTGCAGTCAAGTGATGGCGAAAAGTAGTACACTATAAACTTCATTAAATCAGATTGTTTTCAGCAAAATACTTTAGTTTTATTCTTTGACATACAACACTCATTCATACATTATGTATTTAGCACTATCAAAACTTATACAGAAATACAAATTTATCTATACATCTCGCTCAGTTCTTTATCAAGTTTACAGTGTATGGTTTTACTAGGCTTTCTTGTTTACAGTGCTTTGTTGTTGTATCCCGACAGACTATTGTTCTCCTCAGTCCTGTGGTTTTTACATAAAAGATGGACTGCAAATTCTCACTTGAACACATCGACATGATTAAAACATATACAGCAACATCCTGCTAACTTCGTTACAGTCTGTAGCTTGGCAATTCTTTAATTATTATCTTATGTACAGTCCTTGATTGTTGTATCCAGACAGAATATTGTTAAACTAGTCATGTGATTATTAGATATAACATAGAGCACACATTCTCACGTCACCACATCAGCACTATTACAACATTTTTACAGTAACATGAAAACATCCCGCTCATTTGGTTAGTCTGTGGTTTACAGTCCTTTATGCTTGTAACCAGATAGACTATTGTTCTTGTTCGTTATGTGATTTTTACACGAAAGAGGGACCATACATTGTCACCTCAACTCACATCTCAATAAAATCACTGTTGTTTAGATATCTGACTGTGAATTGCGACTTATGTTAGGTGATCTCTGCCAAGTGAGTCCATGTGGACATGGTAAAGAGCAAGTGAATCAAGCTACTATCACCACAGTCCTCCACAAAGCGGCTCTTCTATCCCATTGCCCAGTTGATCACAGAAGCTGTGCTGTCGATTGTGTTGTATAGAAAGCTGGAATAAAGGAAAAACATTATCAGAGAGCTATTACTGATTTACAATGCTCAGGCAGCCCTTCTGATGACGCAAATGTGGTTTCAATGCACATGGTATTAATAATGAATATGGTTTCTACAATAGGTAATCTCAGCTACTAAACAATTTGTACCACGATATATTATTTGCTGAATATCTTCAAAATGATGTGACAACCTCTGTATAACTGAAAACATGAAAATAGAACGATGTGCCTGCGCTATGATATTTCACGAACATACTTAACATTCTCCAACTTTCAGGTATCTGACATTTATCTCATGCCTGGAAAATTATGTATGGGAGTTCATAGAGTAACGTATTCCTCCTACGATGTTACTATTCAGTGCAGGCAGATTCCCATAGCCATATCATCAAGGGAGACGAGTGTGTTCAAGAGTGAGTCTGACCATGCTGACATCAGATGTTGACTGTTTCATTCTCCTAAAAGATGTTTTGCATTTGTGGTACTGGTACTGGTATACTCCTCCCATTGACAGTTCAACCATCTAAAACAGAGTATAAACATTTCAGTAAAACAACGGTAAAAGTACACCTCCTTAAGGCAGTCAGACATGTCAGAAGTAGAATACTACATTTCTCTCAATGGCGAGGTCCCGATATCCCACCACATAGTTGTTTTACGCTCTAGCAATCATTCAGGCTCAGTCTTGGTCACACCATCCCTGTGCTAATACAATGTATATTGATATGTGGATGAATGAAATCAATACATTTGAAGAAATAAAGCGAACTGGCGTAGTAACACCAGTATGGTGATGGCGCTCCCCACTCCCTAAAATATATTAACTGTGATACAATATCCCATTTTTGATATATGCATATATCCAGGCCGATTTGGGATGGTGTCAGTAACCTGCTTCATGTGTGCCCTAAGCATAAGGGGATGACCTCCAGATTATTGGAACAGACATTGAGTTAACTTGCAAGCTAGTCGGGAAATCTGAATCAAATACATTTCTCAAAGTTTTATAACCTCCGCCCACATTGAAATATATCAAAATTGAGATATTTTGACTGATTTGCATAGTAAACGACTCAGAACAAAGGACTAACTGGGATATATATCCCACTTGGGATATGAAATCCAAGTTTACATATTGAAATATATCCTAATTGGGATATTGTGAATAATTCTCATACTATGCTCATAATGATGAAATTTGGCATCTAAACTTCAAAAACAAGACAGAATCTTCTTCACAAATCTGCCAATGCGATTGTATAATTTTGCTGACTTTTACTAGCCAAAATTATTCTCTGCGATATTGCGATTATGTACATTATTTTTTCGGGTTGTTGTTGTTGCAGTATACTTCCTATCACTCACCACTGTTGTAGGTCTTTATACGAATAGAATAATTGGCAAAATATGCCAGGTTGATCGAAACATGAATATTCTACTTCTGACATGGATATTTTATCCCAATTGGGATATATATCCCAGTTAGTACTTTTCCCCTGACCTGCTAAAGTAGGCTACAAAATCATGATAGAATCTACTTCACAAAAATGCAAATGCGATTGTTTGATTCAGGAACATAGCTGTTTTATACTTTAAGTTAGACTACTCGCCTCAAATCAGAATGCCTCTAATTTTGCTGACTTTTTCTCGCAGAAATTATGTTACGTGCGATATTGTTTTGTGTTGTTGCAGTATACTATGCGAACAGAATAACTACTGTCTGTCGCACATAATATTTCCGATATGTTTTCGGCGATATTTCGGAGAAAATTTATTGTACGACATTGAAACTTCACAAAGTAGATACATGTAATCTAAAAAGACAACTAATTTTATTCCAAAGTATCAAGAAAATCCTTCCAGTAGTTCTCAATAAATCGAGGAAACAAAAATTAGATGGGAGATTTATGGGTTGATTTTTGACGTCATGACTTCAAGCCTGCACGTTATAACATTAGCGGATCAACGTCATCGTGGTCTCAAAATAACATGGTAGGTATTGGTCATTTTTATCCATTCTCAACAGATTTTAGTGAAATATGGGGAATAAATCAGTATGTTTTAGTTTGTATTCTGTGTGAAGTTTCAATGTTGTACGGTAAATTGCCTCCGAAATGTCGACAAAACCTTCTCGGATATATTATCTGGGACAGACAGTAGTAAAATATGCCAACTTGAAAACATGGAAGTATATAATTATATCCAAAGTGAATAGGCTATACAGTTAGTTCTTTTTCTGACCTGTTCATCTAGGCATATATACTTACTGGTACTTGCCTTGTTCCGATGTAACAGCTGTTCAACTTGTTGTTGTTGTTGTTGTTCAAACAGCGACTTCCCTGTCTTTCTTTCTTCACCTTTGTCGTCTTATTACCGTGTTAATATGCCTCAGTGGTTGACACCTTGTAGACCTACATCACTACGGCCATACATTAAGAATTTGAAACACAAAAGCACCTTTGCTGGATGGAACACAATAATATAAACTGCCAACGAGTGCCACGTCCACTGAAATCTTGAAAAAGAAATCCCGGTACAACAAAACGCAGAACGAGGCTCTCTGGGGTTCCCTAGCAAACTTGTATATATAAGTAATGCAACAGTAAGTCAGGGTACCAGGCTAGGCGAAGTCAAAATTGTCACAGCGGAAGTAACAGCGGCTCTAAACAACAGATCGGCTGTTCTGTCAATTACGGTCCGTAATTGCCACTCGCGCAACCAGGTTTTCCCTAAAAATCTTCATTTATACTTGAGATAAATTTCTACAATTTGGCGAAGTGAAAGATAGTACATCTATTTAAATTATGCAGAAGACTTACCGCAGCGGCCACAAAATTTATGGAAGATAGTACATCTATTTAAATTATGCAGAAGACTTACCGCAGCGACCACAAAATTTATGGCCAAAAAAGTGACCATACAAGATTTTTCATGGTCGCCACTCATTAAGAATTAATAAAGATGGTCATAAAAATAGGGTTCGGAAAAGTGACGATATAAATTCTAATCAAAGTATAGTCTATATATGCGACCACCATTTTTATGGTTGCATATAGAAAAGGATCATAAAAATGTGGGTCGGAAAATGATAAATGATGGTCGATAGATAGATTCGACCATAAAAGTTATGGTCAGTACTGTTGACTAGATAATGATGACCATCATTTTTATGGTCGCATCCTGTTGACCATATATTTATGACCATAACTTTTATGGTCACACCCCGGGAAACCATGATTGTTATGGTCGCAGCGACCATATGTTGTGGACAGTGTACTTTGGAATAACTTTTTAGTCGGGTGAGAGAGGACTGTGTCTTGGGTTATTTGAGAGAAATCGGTTTGTTACATAAGTTTTAATGTGTGTATGTTTTAATGCGTTGGATGCGAAGTTATGGGCTTTAGTACTTAGAATTGTATTTGATCGTCTTTATATAGCTGAAATATTTAAGAACGCGCTATTTACCCTTAATTCTCTCTCTCTTATTCGTTGCATCCTGGGGGGAAATATGACATACCTTGTAGGCCTATATTCTCTGTCAAACAATGCGAGTATCGCACTGTACCAGCAAACACACCACTATGTCAAGAATGCTTTCGCCAAGAATGAATATGTAGTTTTCCATCTTTTTTTATTTAGAAAAAGCCTATGATAGTACATGAAAATACGGGATTCTAAAAGACCTTCACACTATGGGATTAAAGGGCCGTTTACCCATTTTCATATTCAACTCTTTGAATGATAGACAATTCCAAGTTCGGTTGGGTACAACCATGTCTGATCATTTCGACCAAGATCAAGATGTCCCACAGGGCAGTATTTTGTTTACTACTCTGTTTATTATCAAGATCAACAGCTTAGCGGAAGTTTTGAATAAATCTTTTAGACGATTTCAACATTTCGTGCAGTGGAAAATGTATACACAATATAAATCAAATGTGGACGCGGATGTATAGTATGTTTAACCAAATGTGTCTCACGGACGGCACTGATTTTTGGCAACATTAACGCAAACTTCATGAGCAAATAAGTTAAATGTACGTCTATTGCTGACAAGAACATGCATGAACGGAATAGACAAATATTCTATTTGAATGGTCAATAGGCGTGTAACCTCTTTACTAGTGATCTGTTTCTTCTGAACCGTATTTACATAATACGTTCAGGTCATTAGTATTAGAGTTCTTGAACCAGTAATTGGATGAACGAATAATTGGTTTCATGATTATCCTCTGAATTTCAGCTGAAAATGTCGAACCATTGTCAATGGGAAACGTTTTCTAGGGTTGAAGATTGTTTCAACGTTGATATGAACATTTACCCGAATAGTACAGCTATAGCAGTGAAGTTTCAATTACCTCTTTATGCTTATTTTAGCAAAATGATTGGGATAGACTTAAGTTGACTGTGCTTCAATAGCAAATTGGAAAACTTTGACGTGTTAAATCTGCCTGGCCAGCGGGCATAAGAGAGAGAGAAAATTAAGGTTTAATGTCGCGTTCAGCAATATTTCAACTATATAGCGACAATTAAACAAAATTATTCAAGTCAACAACTCAGTAAACTAATGCATTAAAAACATGAAATTACATTAAGAATTATACAACAAACCGATCTCTCTCAAATAATCTAAAATACAATCTTCTTTTACTCGACTAAAAAGATCTTCCAAAGTAGCTGCTCGATAAAACTTCTCTCTTACAATCTCAAAATCTATACAGTCGATAAGAATATGTTCCACCGTGAGATCTTCGTGCCATGGAATACACCTTGGTGGCGTAATGGCCCCCTATCACTCTTTTCACCGTAGCTCCGGAACGTACAAAACAAGAGAGCTGAAACTTTCTGGCTTTTCTACGAATCTTATTGGCGTTATTCGCATAATTCTAGGTGCAAAGGATCATGGGAAAATTCCAAATAGCGGCGAAGAGGTATCCTCAGAAAGTCGTGTTTTCGGTCCTTTCTATCCATTTTTCGCATTTATTTTGGCGAAACTAATCTATTTTGCCTAGTCCATTAGTCTATATTATGATGATTAACTTTTGAGAGAAAATATCGGACAATAAATAAAAAAAGTGATGTTTGCGTCATTTTCTGTCAGAATTTCTCCTTTTCTGCATGCGAGGAAAAATGAGCAAAAGCTATTCTATTTCACCTAAGAATATTCTTTACTAATTTATTATTAACTCACGAACATTTACTAAAAAAAAAGAGCCAGTCCCAAGGTGTATACCATGCCATGAAGATCTCACGGTGAAACATTCTTATCGAATTACAAGCGTCTAGTCAGTCATTCATAATCCAGCCGTCGTCCATTAGAGAGTATTCGCGTCCATAATCCAAAGACCTATTCCATATTCCATATAACAGTATTAGCACCAAATTCAAAAAGACAATCATAGTATACATAAACATAGGCTTGTTTTTAAGATTTTTTGCATAGATTTTAAGATTGTAAGAGATAATCTTTATCGAGCGACTACTTTGAAGGATGTTTTTAGTCGAGCGAGGGAGGATTGCATCTTGGGTTATTTAACTCATTCAGTACTGCAGCTTATCCTAGCTGTCAGCCCCAGATAGATTTCTTGGCCTGAGCCCCACTGCTTCCAGCTCAGGGCAGTTAGTAAAGTTGAATAATTATCTCCAAAACAGAAGGCGTTCATGTGTTTTTGTCTGCATTTCAGACCCCAGACATTCTGAAACTTATTGCTTCATGTCCTTTTTAAATAATATATTTCAACAAAAACAATGTGTGTGTATTATTTTCCTCAAGAAATGCAGTTTTATTCCAAATAAAAATCAGTAAACTCACCGAAATGTTCGTAATTTACAAAATGATACTGCCAATGACAATCGCCGGATTTTTCGATGAACAACAACAACCACGTAAAATAAAAAAAAAACCTCACAAACCTACGTAATTTCCGAAGATTATGAGCAGATATTTCTTTGATTACAATGCCCAGAAATATCCGATGAATACTCATTTATTCGTGGACATTTGTCAGAATAAACGCAGCTTGAGATGAGAGACCTCGCTAAATTGCGAAGAGTTTGAGGGTTTTTTTCCGGTCATATTTGAAGGCGTGTATCTCCGCTTTCCAGCGGTTGTTTTTCATGATCTAGGTCACGTTGGAAAGGTGATTCCCTAGGCTTTCCCAATCTCGTCATAGTTAGAATGGATGGCTAATATTACGGAAGCTACGATTGGATATAAATATGATGCTTCCGACGAATCTGTCGAATGCGCCAATGAACCACGTCGACACTTCAGCGCTTCGGTTGGTTGTTTTAGGCACGTGACTAAAATGAAGGCACGCGATTGCTCAATTCGACCAGTACAGTTCGTTCCAAGCATGGCGGGAGATGAATATGGCCAATATTTACCGACACATGTGTTGGGAAAATGTCGAAATAAAGTTTACGGAGTGGATCTGATGGATTTCATCTTGATGGAATGATTAGATGGTCTCTTGGACACATTATACTTCAGCAATAGAGAGATTTGAACGGGATTACTGAGTGAATTTACATTCTGCAGCAACATTTACGGACACGGTAAAATTGTGAAAATTTTGTAGTTCCACATTTCCCCCATTATTTGTTCGTTTCACTCTCGATCTTGTTTTATTTGCTTGTCAAAATGAAAACATTCTTTGGTAATTCGAATGTTGAAGGTTTAGGCTTTTCAAAAATATATACATTTGGGCAAGTTTCACTCGAGGTGCTCGCGTAAAATGCTACATTGCAGACAGAGTGGGGTTTTATTTGACGGTGAAGCAGCGATGTCGCCTTTTGGCGTCATTGGGGTTAGAGAGGCTCTAAGAAATTACGCCAAAAGTCGTCAACGGGGTTGAGACAGGGAATTATTTTGTCGCCTTTTGGCGTCATTGGTACCGAATGAGTTAAGAGAAATAGGTGTGTTGCATAAGTTTTAATGTGTGTATGTTTTAATGCGTTGGATTCCTATGTTATTGGCTTGAGTACTTTTATTTGATCGTCGCTATATATCTGAAATATTGCTGAACGCGACATTAAACCATAATTCCCTCTCTCTCTCCCTGGAGTTTTTGAGAAGATATATCACAAATAAAAAATTAGAAAATCTGACCGAAAATCTACCCAAAAATGCTTTTTTTTCAAAATGACGTTACTGTGGCGTCATCAAAGCGACCATCTTGAGTTTTTTAACATTTCCTGGGATAGCTTGACCCAATGGTATATTGTGGTAAGATTCAATTCTCTAGAGCAAAGTATTTATGGGAGGGGGTCAACATCCCCCTTTCAGGCCTTGACAGGTCCCAGAAAACCCAGACAACCTGGGGTTAAAGTGGAATACATGGGCTTTATTACGCCGCCATAGATCACATTTAGCTAGGATGAACTCAGAATGTTGGCATGTGGGGTCATGTGACTTCTTGTCAGACGTCATAATCTTTTCTCACCACAATTGTATGTAGCGTTTGATTGTTGTCTGTTTTTGGTGAGATCTACTTCGAGGCTTACCCTCTGTACAAGTCATGAGAATGATACGTTTGGTTGGCCTCGAGACTCAGACTTGATTGCTTAATACTCATTTACATTCTTCTAATATTTTCCCCTTTAGGGTCATTTCTTTAATCTAACCGTCACATGTGTGTATCTTGCTTTTATTTGGCAGAAATGAATGTATTAAGGGAGAGGGTAACGTTTCCCTCCTTTCCATTAACCGAGACACATGTACAACCTGTCCATGTTTTATGTAAAGCAATACTCCACCTCACCCAACACTGTAGATAATAAATGGCAACACTCGATGGTATTTTCAGTTGCGATTTGAGTTCCGGTAATGACATTTTTATAATGAAACAACCAAGTAAGTTTAGAGATGTATATATATAAAGCACGAAAGACCTGCGAATTCCGATTTCGGGACTTCTGACTTAAGCTTCCCATAGAGTATCAGGCCAGTGTTTCCACAAGAGGGAGGCTCGTACTGGGTATTACATATGATAGTTTGAAACATAGTAATAATATATGTTATGTGTTATGACCTATTGTGTTCGAAAAAGTTGCTTATTTTCTTAGCATTCAGATATATGTGGTGCCACCTCGGGGTCAAGTTTTCGGACGATAACTTTTGAAAACCTGAACGTATGTGAGTACCTTCCCTCAAGTTATCGCGTGGGAATGTTTTTTTTATCGATTAGCCTATAGTTGGCACTACCTGGCGGCCATATTAAAATTATTATTTATAAATTATTACTATCTTCACAAATAATGAATGTTTCCTTCACTTAACTTTCAAAAGGGATGCCTCCTTGATTGTATTCGATCAAATATATCTATTTTGAATCCGATTAATGTGCTTTCCCTCACCACTCAGAGTGCAAATATTGAGTGGTGGGGGAATTGAATATCAATATCGTAGTTATATTCACTTAATCTTCGTTGCTTTAAACCAGGCTTCTAAAGTGATAAAACAGTTGGAACTTAACAGTCGGAACTTAATGTAGCTTCAATAACAATTGGATTTTAATGTGACATTGTAAATACAGATACCAAGTATATCTATTAAATGTCTACCTCAAGATGACACAGACAATAGGCCGTCTCCAGTTTAATTCTCTTTGTCAATGCAACACCAATAAAGTTATTTTCTGTTCGTGCCTGCCTATATTAATATTGACTTCGCTTGGCAGAATATCTGAAATATAACTGCCTGGCGTGATGCTCGTATGATACTGACTGTGAAACCCATATGATACCCTCAACAGGTAAAGTCATGCAATGGGAGATGATATATTTGACTGTCAAGCAGCAGGTTGATTCAGTGCTTTTATTGGCGCGAAATACGTTTCTCTGTTTCAACCCATGAGATCGCGAATGAATTGGGTAGTCAGTAGCCGGATGAAATGTTAAGATATCACGCCTCTTGGCTGATATTGTGTGAAATGAGCAGATGAAATAACAGAACAAGACCGCTGTATTGGCACCAAAAATAATTTTTCAAACGATTTCCGAAATTAACTCTATTTTTTTTAATCTCGCCGATCCACCGTGTCAAAACGGGGTAACCAAAATATAGGAGAATATCTACATGCACTCAGCATAGTTTACAATCTTTGTTTCAAGATTAACTGCATTTAAAAATATAAATGAGATTCAGATAATTATTTGTTCAAAATTATGCTAATATTTTGGTAAATGAGAAATACAATATGGGTCCCATGACCTAAACTACATGCATGAAAGCCGAGACTCAATATCTTACTTAATGCTGATTTCCGACTTGATTTCAGACTTCTGGTTGACTTACACAGGCAAGCCGTCACCAACCAGTACCACTCAGTAACTGATTGGCTACTGATTGGTGGGCAACTGATTGGTACTGGTAGGAAAGGTCCCCTTGCGGTACCGTTCAGTTCCCCACCAATCAGTAGCCAATCAGTTACTGAGTGGTACTGGTCAGTTACCAATTGGTTACCAACTTGGTTGGTACCAACCTGTTACCAACCCTACTATTCATTCAGGTACCGTGCAGTCACCAATCAGTAACTTGGTGGGTACCAACCTGTGACCAAGTGGTACCCATCAGTTACCAACCCTAATATTCCTCCAGGTACCGTGCAGTCACCAATCAGTAACTTGGTGGGTACCAACCTGTGACCAAGTGGTACCCATCAGTTACCAACCCTAATATTCCTCCAGGTACCGTGCAGTCACCAATCAGTAACTTGGTGGGTACCAACCTGTGACCAAGTGGTACCCATCAGTTACCAACCCTAATATTCCTCCAGGTACCGTGCAGTCACCAATCAGTAACTTGGTGGGTACCAACTTGTGACCAAGTGGTACCCATCAGTTACCAACCTAATATTCCTCCAGGTACCGTGCAGTCACCAATCAGTAACTTGGTGGGTACCAACCTGTGACCAAGTGGTACCCATCAGTTACCAACCCTAATATTCCTCCAGGTACCGTGCAGTCACCAATCAGTAACTTGGTGGGTACCAACCTGTGACCAAGTGGTACCCATCAGTTACCAACCCTAATATTCCTCCAGGTACCGTGCAGTCACCAATCAGTAACTTGGTGGGTACCAACTTGTGACCAAGTGGTACCCATCAGTTACCAACCCTAATATTCCTCCAGGTACCGTGCAGTCACCAATCCAGTAACTTGGTGGGTACCAACCTGGTGACCATCAGTTACCAACCCTAATATTCCTCAGGTACCGTGCAGTCACCAATCAGTAACTTGGTGGGTACCAACCTGTGACCAAGTGGTACCCATCAGTTACCAACCCTAATATTCCTCCAGGTACCGTGCAGTCACCAATCAGTAACTTGGTGGGTACCAACTTGTGACCAAGTGGTACCCATCAGTTACCAACCCTAATATTCCTCCAGGTACCGTGCAGTCACCAATCAGTAACTTGGTGGGTACCAACCTGTGACCAAGTGGTACCCATCAGTTACCAACCCTAATATTCCTCCAGGTACCGTGCAGTCACCAATCAGTAACTTGGTGGGTACCAACTTGTGACCAAGTGGTACCCATCAGTTACCAACCCTAATATTCCTCCAGGTACCGTGCAGTCACCAATCAGTAACTTGGTGGGTACCAACCTGTGACCAAGTGGTACCCATCAGTTACCAACCCTAATATTCCTCCAGGTACCGTGCAGTCACCAATCAGTAACTTGGTGGGTACCAACCTGTGACCAAGTGGTACCCATCAGTTACCAACCCTAATATTTCCTCCAGGTACCGTGCAGTCACCAATCAGTAACTTGGTGGGTACCAACCTGTGACCAAGTGGTACCCATCAGTTACCAACCCTAATATTCCTCCAGGTACCGTGCAGTCGCCAATCAGTAACTTGGTGGGTACCAAATTGTGACCAAATGGTACCCATCAGTTACCAACCCTAACATTCTTTCAGGTTCCACACAGTTTGATATATCTTCGTGAAAGTACGGTCAAAGCAATGAAAACACTGGGCAATGTTAATTATTTAATGGTGGCTACCTTGTCCTTTATGAATGGAAATTGTATTACTTCTAAAAGTCAATGCCACCGCCTCCCCTCCCTCCCCCATAGACTGCTATTGCTCGTATAACCTTTATATTTTCTTCCACTATAAGGGTTCCATATACTTGACAGTAAGATACCATGCAGTAAAGTCACAAGTGTAAATATACACGACTTACAAACCGGAATTGTACGTGATTCTGGTATAGCCTTCCAGCTTGGTTTCATCCATCCAGTCAATTACGTACTAATTTTTACGCTTGATTTTCTGCATTTTAGCATATTTTTAAGGCTAAATAGGGGTTTGATATGGGTTCGATGTCTTACACAGGTAATTTTTGACAGGTTGGTACCACTCAGTAACTGACCTGTTACAGGTCAGTTTTCAACTGATTGGTACTGCAAAAAAGGGCCCCCACTCAGTACCTACCTGTTGACAACTGACCTGTGACAGGTCAGTTACTGATCGGAACCAACCAGTTACTGAGACGGAGTGGTATCCATTGGTATTACTGAACTGTACCAAGCTGCAACAGAACAGTACCAACCTGTTACCAACTAGTTACCATGGTGATATGTACACATCCACTACTGAACTGTAACCACTCGGTACTGAGCTGTAATGGAACAGTACCAACCTGTAACAGAACAGTATCAACCTGTTACCAACCAGTTACCAGTAAGATATGTACACATCCACTACTGAACTGTAGCCATTCAGTACTGAGCTGTAACTGAGTGGTACCAACCTGTGACAGAACAGTACCAACCAGTTACACACCCACTACTGAGCTGTAACCACTCAGTACTGAGCTGTAACTGACCAGTACCAACCTGTTACCAGGAAGATATGTACACATCCACTACTGAACTGTAGCCATTCAGTATTGAGCTGTAACGGAGTAGTACCAACCTGTGACAGAACAGTACCAAACAGTTACACATCCACTACTGAACTGTAACCACTCAGTACCGAGCTGTAGCTGACCAGTACCAACCTGTAACAGAACAGTATCAAGCTGCTACTGATCAGTACCAATCAGTTACAGATGGCAATTATCCACCCAGTACTGAACTGTAACCACTCAGTATTGGGCTGTAACTGAGTGGTACCAACCTGTAAACAGAACAGTACCAACCAGTCACACATCCACTACTTAACTCTAACCACTCAGTACTGAGCTGTAACTGATCAGTACCAACCTGTTACCAACCAGTTACCAGGAAGATATGTGCATATCCACCACTGAACTGTGACCACTCAGTACTGAGCTGTAACTGACCAGTACCAACCTGTTACCAACCAGTTAACAGGAAGATATGTACAAGGCTGCTTTCAAAAATAATTTCTTATGCATTTATTTATATATAAATAATATGCTTTGAAAAATCATTATTAATCTATTTTTGGAGGAAAAAATAATTTTGGGATATTTGGGGAATTGATAAAAAATGTGTTGTCAAGATATTTTTTATACATTTTCAGAATACATTATTGATGTCTAGGATAAGTCTATGTATATGTCTAGTGAGTGGCGATTACCTCGGAGTGGTCCAAGGCGGTTCGCTAGTGATCGTTAGCCAAACTGCTGAACCAGCATGGGTTGGAGCCCTGCTGGTGCATGTTTAAAAGTTTGCCAGTTACTTGCTCACCTCTCAGAGAATTCCGGCTTTCTCCACCATTAAAACTGGCTGTCACCATATGAGTGAAA
>JAVTVY010001084.1:0-36296 GCA_036873755.1 Hanleya hanleyi
CAACAGAGTGTATTTCGATGAAGAAAAGCGCATTTTCGCTAGTTCTAATCACCATTAAATTATAACGAATTTCCAGTTGAAAGTCTTCTCCACATTTGGCGCTGTGACCGTAAGCCCCAACTCTGCTTTGTTTTCTCGCAATCTTGCGGACAAAGCGATTTTAGCCTCCATGAGATCAAGCCAATTCAATAAGGCTGCACGCTTACGCGGCAGCCTTAAACAGGCAAAATGGCTGCCGAAGTCAAAAAACACCAGCGGACATCCTTAAAATGTCATAAAACAAGAACTTCTATAGTTGTTACAAATATGTGTGGTAATAGTTTTGTGGGTTATTGTTTTATTTTGGGTATATGAAAAGCCAAAACTTATACAACCAGAAAACGAGAGCCAGAACGTCATCGCTTGCCTCCCGTTGTTTTTGGAACGTCATGACGTTATAGTGGCCCTCGTTCATTCATCCAACGTAGCATGACGTCACATTTAAATAAAACTTGAATGAAGGAGACCACTATAACGTCATAACGTTCTACAAATCAAGAGAGACAAGTGATGCAAGTTTCAAGACGGATTTATAACAGGATAACTTAAATATTGTTATTAGTACAATTTTGCAAAATATATTTGCCCAAGAAACGTATAAAAGTTATGCCACATAAGACAAGATGTATATAAGCAACATTTTAGATAAAATTAAAAGCTTTGCAGTTCACCTTTAACATCAACATCACGTCCCTCTTTCTCACTGTCACAACGAACCGCATCAAGGCAAACCAAACTCTTCATAACAGACGAATAGCTACTGTACTTTAGCTGTACTTGGATTTTTCACATTACATACTTCAATACCATATGTGGCACCACACGAGGAGCCACCATTTCTTTCTCCCGGCACTTGGCACAACAGAAATCACAAAAACTGCAAAAGTTCTGTATCACAACTTTTCCTTGTATGATCTATTTTCAAAGGTCTGAAACAGTCAGGTGAATGAACACCCACTGAATGGGAAATACAACAGAAAATGGTCAACTTTGCAAAGCGAAATACACTATGTTTTAATAGGCCTCTCATTACTCTCCAGGCGATTGGATTTGCTATTGTACTCTGATGGTATCCAACTCAAAACTTGCAAACCACTTCATAAAACAGTCACGAAAGCAGCCGGGTGACCTATTGAAAGAATGAAATTTATTCACCAATTACACGGTTGATTTACAAAGGTAAACATATTAAACTTGTCTCACGATCACCCGTAAAGTACACGCTAAAGAGTCCAGGCCATTCACCACTGTCCATAACACACAGTCATTATGGATAAATGAATCAACTAGATAACTTGATTAATCTGTTTCAGCAAACCAAGCCCAAAGTGACGGAGTGGATTCCGGTCATCAACCAACTTGCAGGAAATTAGCCTATTTTTATGTATTCGATGATTTTTCCTTTTAATTTGGTGCTAATGTTATTATATGAATTAGGTCTTTGGATTATGGACGCGGAAATTCTTTAATGGACGACGGTTGAATATTGAATGACGGACTACTAGACGCTTGTATTATCAACGTTTGGAAACCCCAAAGCATTAAATAACTTCCCAATAGAGAGGATTTGATTGGTTAATTCATACATATTCGCTTGCGTGACCCCAACAATCGTTATGACATTATCGATTTGACTTAAAAATATATAGCTTTACAATGAAAATATGAAAAATTGACAATCCTTCTCATGTTTTTTAACAAAAACTTACCTCCGGAAACCAATGCCTAAAATCTTAACATAGAAAACATTCCAATCCCATGATCATCCAGTCGGCCATACTCTTTCTCCCTATTCATCGTGTTCCAACGGTTTTTGTTAAAAATAAATCTAAATTATTGTAAATTTTCAAATTCCTACACAGGCTATACATGGAATTAGTCAAAGGTGGCGCGTCGAAAGAAAGTCCAGATGACAGTGGACTAGGGAAGATTCATGGGGACTAGAAACCATCTGCAAAAGACGCAGTCAGTGAAGAAGTTAAATGGATTTATTATCACATAGTAGCCACACCAAGTAATGTTTTAGGGATGCCTGAGAGAGAGGCCTGAGAGAGAGAGAGAGAGAGAGAGAGAGAGAGAAATAGGCCCTTCAAGCTGATCATTTAATGATAAGAATGAACACGTCACACCCCTGTTTAGACGAAAAAGAGATACAGGAGAAGACAAGGCCATTAGCCAACTCACCATTAACATGATGTAGCACCTGAAAAGTCCGTTGACCCCTCAGCAGTAAAGAACTGTGTGTATGTTGTATATGCCAACATACAAATGGTTGAATGGAAGATAAAGATTTTGAACAATGGAGATCAGGCTTTGCCATGGTACTGGACTGTACCAAAAGTTCCAAATTTTCTGAGATATGCCCACAGCAAAGTGCAGTTAATGTGACACAGATGCTACGGCAAAGAACTATATCATGCACAACTTTCAGATACCAAGCACGTTCCATTAAGTTTCAAAGTTATCTATCAAATAGTTACAGGGATACGGACCAGTATGCGCTTCTGCTTAGAGACATTATTCATTTATTTTTGATATCAAAAATTCTTTTTTTGATATCGAAAATTCTTTTTTTGATATAAACCGTTTATTTTTGATATCAAAAAAAGAATTTTGGATATCCAAAATAGTATTTTTGATATCAAAAATAAACCGTTTATTTTTTATATCAAAAATAGAGGACCACTTACACCAAACAGGGCCGTAGCCAGGATTTACTGAGGGGTGGTTCGCCTTCACTCCAAAAGGGCACATCATGGGGTTCGCTGTATGGGAAAAGGGGTAAATAGGGGGTTCGCTTCAGTGTTTGTAAAGGGCATTTATATGAGAAAAGTATATAATATTTCCAAAGGGGGGGGGTTCGCCCGAACCCAGAAACCCGCCCTTGGCTACGGGCCAGCCAAAATGGAAATAATGCGCTCTCCCTTACCAAGATTTATCTCCCATCTTTGGCTTCATCTCAAAAAGTGCTACCATACAAAATAACTCATAAAAATCATAATGCAAATTGCAGAAATTCTGTCGTTGGTTGTTCATATATTCAAGAGCTATCATTCAATCGAAATTTCCCCCTTGTTTATTGATTGATACAATTTCACTCCTCAGTCCCGACACCCGTCGTTTGGCACCAAAAAAAATGGAGAATGGCTGATTCGGGTAACCCAACTCAGGCTAACGCTGTTGTTAGAAATGTTGTACAAAATGCATTGTCAGCTGTACAGGCGAGAGAATCAACAATTATCCGATTAAATACCAAAACGGCACACATTTATTTTTGATATCAAAAATTCTTTTTTTGATATCAAGAATAGAGGAATAAATACCAAAACGGCTTGCCATATGGCAAGCCGTTTTGGTATTTATTCATTTATTTTTGATATGAAAAAAAGAATTTTTGATATCCAAAATAGTATTTTTGGTATAAAAAATAAAAGAAAAAAGAATTTTTGATATCAAAAATAAACGGTTTATTTTTGATATCAAAAATTCTTTTTTTGATATCAAAAATACTATTTTTGATATCAACAATTCTATTTTTGATATCAACAATTCTATTTTTGATATCAAAAAAAGAATTGTTGATATCAAAAATAGTATTTTTGATATCAACAATTATCCGATTAAATACCAAAACGGCGCACATTTATTTTTGATATCAAAAAAAGAATTTTTGATATCAAAAATAAAGGTATAAATACCAAAACGGCTTGCCATAGACCAGACAATTCTTGACGAACTGGATAAAGCACCATAAATATGTGGAAAACTCATCAAAACAGGAAGGAAGTCCGACAGTGCACACCGGTGTGATGGATAAGAATGTCCTGGTGATTAGTGTCACTTTTCATATCCTTTTCCGACAGTGCACACCGGTGTGATGGATAAGAATGTCCTGGTGATTAGTGTCACTTTTCATATCCTTTTCTATTGCAACTAAGGAGGGACGCTTGTCACCAATGTGGAGAAAAGTGTCCTAGCTGGGTTAGAAGATAGGAGCCGGACACTGTTAGCCACTGGACATTCTTAGCATCCACAGCGGCAAGGTAGCTAAGTCCATGAAGCCATGATTTGGGCAAAAATGTAGATGGCTGGACCGTTACTGTGGAAAATCGAAGCAGATAAGAAACCTGACAGTGCACATCTGCAAGGTACTAAGCATCTCTCATGTCAGTTTCGGAGTTGTCCATCAAATAGTGACTGAGATACAAAAATGCGGACAAGAGATTGTTGACGAACGGCAAAAAGCATAAGAAATTATAGAAACCTGTAAAAGAAAACAAACAACTGACAGTGCACATCGGCAGCGCTAACTCTATGTACTAACAATCTTCCATGTAAGTCGTCCACAAAATAGTAAACGAGATATACAAACGTCTGGTCTGCCATTCAATATTCAGCGGTCGTCCATGAAAGAATTTCCGAGTCCATAATCCAAAGACTGTACCAGACAAGAAATTGTTGATGAATGGAGAACCATACATGGGGCCTATACATGCCGATCAAAACCCAGCAGTCCGATGGGCTGAGGGGTAAAAACTGGATAAAATCACACCTGTCAACCAAGTTTCAGCGAGCTGATGACTTCAGATCTCTGGTGAAGGCTTGAGCTGCCACCAGCAGCCCTAGTCCATAGATGTCATCCTTAACGAGAGCCATGCCCTAATGATCTCTTATGGAGGTATAATAAAAGAGGGAAAGCAAGGTGTTGCTAATCCCTTTCGTTCAGGCCGAAAGGAGCTTTGGTATACAGTTGATAAGATCCAGTACCGTTCATGTTCTTGACGGCGTTTAGTGTTGACGTCTGTTTCTGGATCTGACGTGAGAACCTCAATGATGTGATAACTAATGTTAGCCACGGAGTGTCCAGCCGACCAGAAGTGTCTGGGAGCAGGATTGGGGCTGTGTTTGCGTGTGCCATTGTAGTGTTCACGTATGCGTTCGTGGAACGTAGGTTTGGTTCCGCATGTTGTTTGGCGCATTTGGTGCACGTGATCAGGTAGACAACGTTACGAGTAGAACAGTTCGCTATCAAGTTTGTGCGATATCGGATTTTGGTGTGACTACTCCAGAAGGAGCGACTTTTGCTCAGTTTTGGGCAGTAGAGGCAATACCTGTAAGTACAGGAAGTGATGAGTATGTTGTAACTCATGGGAGCGGGGTATTGTATCATGGCCTGAACTAGTATATTCTGAAGATTCAGGTTGCGACGGAAGGTCAAGAGTGCTGGGTCTTGGAAGACATCACGGCATTGGTATGATGCCTGAAGTAGTGGCCATTCATTTCGGATAGTTTGGTAGTATTTGGTCATGTGGCACCCTTTCCGCGTCATTGTCTCTATGTAGAGCTTTCTCATGGTTGGCACGGAATGTCCACAGGGTAGCCTCGGAGTCTGTTGTATTGGACAAGATTGCCCACATGTTTGATGTAGTCTACATCAGCCTACTACCGTCGACACGAAATGTCACCAATACGAACACCCGTATTCCTGTCATCCTCCCTTACAGCGAATACGCCAATCAGATATACCAAACTATCCGAAATGAATGGTCACTACTTCAGGCATCCGAACAATGCCGTGATGTCTTCCAAGACCCAACATTCTCGACCTTCCGTCGCAACCCGAATCTTCACGATATGCTAGTTCAGGCCAGGATACAATACCTTCACTGCATTGAGGCAGACAAGGCATGAGTTACAAACAAACTCATCACTTCCTGTACTTACAGTCAGGTATTGCCTCTACTGCTCAAAACTGAGCAAAAGTCGCTCCTTCCGGAGTGGTCACACCTCCGATATCGAACAAACTTGATAGCGAACTGTTCTACTCGTAACGTTGTCTACCTGGTCACCTTGATACCTCGTACTGAGGTCTATGTTCACGGTGGAACTTGTGCCTTCTCGTTACACTTGTCACCACAAAACTTTAAAACTCGATCCAGGTGTCATGGACGAATAAAAACATATTTACATATTGGATCTGCCTACCATCCAGCTTTATAAAACTAGGTGTCATGGTTTGACCAAAACTTATCTATTCCTCTCTTGAAGGATGCAGTTGTTAAACACGTGAACCAAATGCTCCAAACAATATGTTGGAGAAACCAAACGTATGTTCCATGAACGTATACGTTAACATTACAATGACACACGCAAACACAGCCCAAATCCTGCTCCCAGACACTTCTGGTCGGCTGGACACTCCGTGGCTAACATTAGTTATCACATCATTGAGGTTCTCATATCAGACCCAGACACACACATCAGCACAAAACGCAGTCAAGAACGTGAACGGTACTGGATCTATCAGCTACACACCAAAGCTCCTATCGGCTTGAACGATAAGGATTAGCTACACCTTGCTTTCATCTCGCAATATGAGGGCAACGACTTCCCCTCACTAACGTCATTAACCTTAATGACGTTATCTCACATCTTAAACACCTTTTAAGACGTCGTAACGTTATTGACGTCACCATCGCGTTGTCATGACGCCAGTTGACAATGACATCTCTCTGTAACACCCATCACTCACTAAACATGGAGAAACGACCCTGCACCACCTGCGGGAAGCTCTACTCCGACAGAAGCTCTCTCAGTCGACACAGGAGAATCGTCCATCAGAAAAGGGGATTCACCACATGCACCTGCTGCGGCAAACGTTTCGCCAGGAAAAGGGACTTCCATCGGCACAGCTCCAAATGCATCACCAAGAACTCCATCTTGGAAGATGGCCTCCAGTCAACAAGTGGACGCTTTTCCCAAACCACAGGTACGAACGTCAAAACTGTTGATGTATCTACCTCCACATCATCACTGACATCCACTCACATACAGCCGTATCCATTGCCGCCGTCTACGCCGCAAACCATCAATGGATTGCCCTCCACAACTTCAGTGACCAACACCGGACAACACACTACGATGGACACACCAATCAGCGATGTCATTGGACAAGCCATGCCCACAGCCAACATCGCCGTCACTCCGAGGAGTCCATCATCGTCTCTCTTGGACACCCACACCATCAACTGGAACGTCATGGACACTCTGGTGATTCAAACGCACAATAACCCCCAATTCATTTATATTTCTCTGTAACCACATCTACAGACAAGACAAATAATAAAAAATATTATCACTGTCAACCTTTTTGCATCCGTGTCCTTTATTTCACAACGATCAGAACACAAAAGCTGTACCATCTCATGATTTTGCCGTCTTCAAGCGGCTTCAGTCAACCCTGCCTCTACTGGAGAAATCCTTCCAGTTCGCCCCCACTGCAGCATGGAAATCATTCACGTTCCTCCATGGAGACCCACTTGGTCTGCCGGCCAACAGGCAGCCTCCACAGGTCAACAAACGGCCAACCCTCCATCTCTAGCGGACAAACACGGAATACCAGCCTACAATCGGCATACCAGCCAACACCCGGTCAACGCAAGCTCCAACCGGCCAACATATACAACCAGTAAGTGAGCGAGTGAATAGAATTTAACGTCACTTTCAACAATATTTCAGCTATATCACGACGAACCAAGCACCACCCAGCCCACTTGTGCTCCTGCTAAGATATTTTTGAAGCAACATGGAACCAGACGCCCTCCATCCACCCTATAAAACACCGAGGACAGCGCACGAGACAAAGAGAGGACGGTTACATGGTGCAATAAGGACAAGTGATATTACACTGCTAGACATCACATTATCAAGTTCCTGTTGCTTCTCAGCAAAATGCATTGAAGCAACAGGAACCTGAACCCACCCAACCACCCGCTATACAACCAGTATAAAAAGTACACCTCTGACCACAATCAGCAGCCTCTAAAGAGATCACACAGATCGAAACCGGTCAGGCTTTTACGGACAACCACCTGGTCTACCCCGGTTCCACGAGAGAATTCATTTTTCAAATCTTTCCCGCAATCTCTTATGGAGGTATTTGCTCATATCGGCTAGAATGTGACCAATGATCTTTGTGAGCTGAAACCCTAACATATTCGGGCTTGTCTAGATATGCAAATTCGAATGTTTATGCCAGAAAGAGATTGAATTCTTCGAGATTTCCTGCTTGCAGTGGGTATTGAAAGAGAATACACCCCACTCTCAAAAGATGCTGAATGATATTTATGAAGCCAAAACTGAAAGAGCAGGTAGCAAGAACTCCTTGGATGATGTGTGATGATTGATCGGCTGTTTTTGTGCCATGAACTCCGAGAACATATACATACAAAATTTACATCAATCCCGAGTATGACAATTCAGACAGAAATAGACAGCATGTAGTTCCGCAGTCACAACAGTTCTGTGTACTGGTATTTCAACTGGATAGTCAATGAATGCTGCAGCATTTGGTGTTTTGTAAAACTTAACCCTATCTGACCTGGGTTTTTTGGGACGTATCCTGGCCTGGGATGCCCCCCTCCCCCCTAATTATTTTTCTTACCCCTTGAGCTAGGGGGCTGAAACTTACCACACTATACCCTTGAGTCAAATGTAGGAAAAAATCCAAGATGACCGCTTTGATGACGTCTTTTTAAAACGGCATTTTTTTTGTCAGTTTTGGGGTCGGATTTTTCGAATTTATTTATGCAATTTCTCTGCAAAAATTGCATGATAAATTAGTAAATATTAATGTGATGTCAAATAAAATAGTTTTTGCCCACTTTTCATCGCGAAAAAGCGGAAATTTTGAAAAAATATGACAAAAACATCCCTTTTCTGATACCCCATGTGGCCACCATTTTGAATTTACCCATGATCCTCTGCTCATCCTCAGGCCAGGTAGGGTTAAACACTGGATGGAGGCAAACATGTCCGGACAAACAGATGAACAGGTGCAAACTAAGAAGCTCCGCCAAAATCAGAGGTCAAAAAACAACGCTGAAGAGTTTAATCTTTATCTCTATGAATATAGTTTTATTGAGACGTCTACTTTTGCAATGTTAGAATGAGGAAAAATATGAAGCTGTAGTATCATACATTTGTGTTGCGGACATCTAACCATAGGTTTGAAGAGAGAAAGGAGTAGAATAAAGAAGTGATATATTACGGAGAATAAATTTAGCACAGCAGCTGTGATATATAAATTTTGTTGTTACTTGTATCTTACCTAAATGTAAACATATTTTGCACACCCACTGTCAGGTCTCTCCACTGCAGCTAGAGATGCTGCAGAACTATGGCAGTATACATGTTGAAAAGCTTATATAAATGTATTTAGAATTACAATAAACTAATTTTGGTTACTGCAGATGCAAGACAAAAAATTTCGATTGAAAAACCATCTGTCTATTTTAAATGGACATTTCTCATTATTCAATGTAGTCACTTCAAAAATACTTTCTAATAGAAAATCTTTTAATTTTTCAAATTATTTCACAGTTGTTCCTGGACTTTTTTTTTTTTCGAAAATAGCATTTAAAAAATTAAAATTAAATTATTTTTTTTAAATCCAAATATCTTCACAACCACAGGTTTACAGTGTACATCAATTTATATATTTGGAATCCTAAAGTAATGTGCTTTTAAGAAATATATACATTACTATATCTATGAGGCAAACTTTTATCAGAATACAGAGAAGATCGAGAGGGAGGGAGACACAGTACGGTACCCTTAAATAGTTTATATATTCAGCATGTTCAAATTAATCTGCTGTCCTATTTCAACAGCACGACTGTAAAATGTGAATAACATATTTGTGTGTCCATACAAAACTGAGAAATATGGAATAATCAATGAGGTGAAATATTACCTACAGAATACAATTACTACATTCTTTAAGTTTCAAGATGGATGATGAGAAGTATTTACATAATAATTGACCTGAAAGTCATAAATCTGTACAGAACTCATATTAACACTGATGAATATAGACAAGATGAAACAATAAGTAATGATATATACAATTTGTTTGTTCTTGGATGAGATAAGTCTGACAAGATATCTAACCAATTTACCATTGCTGCATTAGCAGAAACTGCGATATAGTATCCGTTATATTGTATCCCCAGGTATAACATCCAGTAATTATGATTGGCATGGCAAACTTTCAAGACATTCAATTATTTCATTTGCAAGAAGAGCTGAAAGCATTACAACTTTACAATTTGCATATTAATAAACAGAAGGATATCATAGGGTTTTGAAATTCCACATTTATTTTGAAATGAAATTCTTTCCTTTCTTGAAAATCCTAATCCGATTCTTTGGTGGACATTTCAATAACAGCCCCTTAAAAGGAAACAAATCCAATTGCGAAGCTCATCAAGTTTTTTCATAACCAGATTAACAGCAGATATATGTACAAAATTTGAGACATCAAACAACAGACAGTCATGCTGGTCAGGTGTGTCAAGTTTCAGCACTGTACAACTGATTTTTCAGTTATCAGCAGGGACTTTCTCTACCACTCGTACTTTTCATCAATGAACACCATCAGCCAACTCTTCTTTTAATCATAGTTTTCTTTGGCCAACCCTCCGACTGCAAACAGATTCATCCTTGCGTCATCAGCATACACTATGCAAGCCTGGCAGTATATTGGCAGTGAAGGAGAACTGTTTAGCCATCAGCTGGTTCATACAGACAGATGAAGTTAACCCTCTCTGGGTCAGGCACTCCTCAGGCATTGATCTCTTGTAGAGGGATGCTGAGTTTTTTAGGGTTAATGGTGACTGACTTAGTACAGTTGTATGTCTTGTATATGCCCACCAGTCTGTCAGCCAACTCAAACATGTTGTTCCTCAGGGATATAATGATGAACTGAGCATTCTTGGTCCTTTCCTGTGAATGAAAAAGCCCAACTCATTGAATTTAATCCCACAGCATTCTATAGCTATCCCTTTGATTTTGGTATACATTTCTCCTTTCTCAAAGTTAGTAATCTCCTAATCTTTCAGTCGGACACCCTCTGACTGATTTGAGCCAAAAAATGTGGGATGCATAAACATTGTCTTCTTCGATTCTCATCATCACAAGAAGCATTTACCTCCATATGCATACAGTGTATCTTATAGAAAAGAAAGAAACAGTTATAGCCTGAACTATTTGGCGATTTTGAATGTTGATTTGCTGCGAGCCATGTTCACAAGACATGCACACAGCATTTTTAACTCCACTGATAGGAGAGCGTAAATCAAGAAGGTTCAGAACAGCTCAATTCTTCTCGTAATCCATATTTTGCAATATAGTAGTTAAGTAATTTGAATTCTTATTTATATGTATCAATCAAAACGATGAAGTGTTTATAGAATGAAAACAGATCATAAGAAAGCAATAAGAATCCAAACCCTGAAGAATTTTCTTCTCATAGTTAACACTCACTTACCTTTATATAGTTACCAACAATGGAGACATTTCTAAAATCGAGAGCAGCGTCTATTTCATCCATGACGTAGAGTGGGGTAGGTTTGTAATGGTGGAGCGCAAACACCAGCGCCAGGGAGCTCAGAGTTTTCTCCCCTCCCGACAGATTGGAGATGTTCTTCCAAGATTTATTCGGTGGACGGACGCTGCAAAATGGGAAAAACAAAAGTTTGGTAAGAAATACACAGACAAGAGAATTGTTCTTCCACAAATTAATTTTGACACTTTGTGAATAATTAATGATAGTGCTTGAGGTTGAGGGGTGGGGGTGTTTTTGGGCACGCTTTTTTCTATTTTCAATATGGAGAAATATGGCAGAATAAAATAAATTCCCAGCTTCAGTCACTTTTGAAAACATGAATTGCAGGCAAGCACCTTTGGTGCGTGGACCCCTCAGCCTGTTTTTTTTTAGTCAAGTAGGATCAGGGCTGCATCTAGAGCCAATTTAGTTTCGGAAAACATATGGGCGCCCAAAACTCAAATGAAACAAAAAACGAAAGTGTTGTTGTTGTTCAATTTGAAAGGATTTCTGAAGGAAATACTGCTAGAAAGCTTCTGGGAGCCTCAATATCGATCTGATTGCATAGCTGGGTATTGAATTTCATGTTAATAAACCTCTGTTTTGTGATTGATCACAGGCTCTTTGCGCCGAAATTCACTTAAAAAAATGGACCCTCAATAATGAATTAAGAAAAGGAACTGGGAGTTTGGGATCGGAACCTGCAAAAAATCCTTGGATACCGTATATAACAGACTTCGGTTTCACGTGAGTGGTGTGCTGGGATTACAGCATGCAAGAAAGTGTAGCTCTATCAGTGGCAATTTATGCAATTTATGCATGATAACAAGTAAACACACTGATTGACCCAGGCCCACCCTTATCATTATTTGGGGGGGGGGGGGGGCATAAGCTCCAAGTATGCAAACTGGTTCAAAATTGCCCAGAGTCAGGCTAAAAATGGGTTCTCCTAATCACTCGTTTTAAATAATTTCCAAGGTACAGTAACATGTTTGGTGACAAAAATTGAAGCATTATGTTGTACCAGTTGAATGTGTGGACACAAATATGCATGGTTCATGCACAAGTTTTAGGATAAATCATATGATGTAGAATAGAATGATTTAATAGCAAAATTAAAGAAAAATGTTGTCCTTCATTGAATGAGAATCTTGAATGGACCAGGCTTTCTTGTATCAGGGAACCTTTAAAATTCACACTGGAACATGCAACCAAGGGTTCCCGATGGGCATAGATAACAGTGCAAAAGCTAAGCCATCAATAAATAATAATAAAAAAATAAATTAAAAATTATGAAATCATCACAGCCATCTGAAAATCTAATCATTTCATCAGTCAACATTCAGGAAGCTCTCACCAAAGTTTTGTCAGGCCCGACTTGATAGATCTGCAGATATTCAGCGGACAAGAGCATGTTGATGGGCATAGATAACAGTGCAAAAGCTGAGCCATCAATAAATAATAAAAAAAAAATTAAAAATCATGAAATCATCATAGCCATCTGTAAATCTAATCATTTCATCAGTCAACATTCAGGACGCTCTCACCAAAGTTTGGTCAGGCCCGACTTCATAGATCTGCAGATATTCAGCGGACAAGAACATGTTGACGGACGGACAGACGGACGGACGCTAGGACGGACGGACGTAAGTACATGGCAAAGACAAGACCCCACAGCCCTATGGGCTGAGGGGTAACAATTACGAGGTAGGGTTTATTGTCTGTCTTTCACACAGACCAAATATATTCATTGTTTTCTGGCAAACAGATGCAGTTCAATACAATATGGATGAACCATACAATGATGTTCAAGCAGCTAGAGGTTTTTGGGGTCCAAAATATATATATATTTTTTTGTTAACAGAGTACATCCTTTGCAGCAATACATCGTCAGAGTTTAAAGCTATGAACAATGGAGTTAAAAGAAACTTTCAGTGCATCTTGGTAACTTTTCGGAGGGTCTTGGTCAATTTGTCTTGTTCACTGAAATATATAATTGAGTGGGTGAAAATCCTGGACTTCTACTATAATTCAAGTTAATCCTTTGACAATCTGTCCCGATAGCAGCGGAAGGTGCATTGACATGTGGCTCCCTTCCTGATTTGCAGTTCATTAATCAGGCCATTTTCCTATCCCTTCAGAATAGGAAATATCTTCAATCGTTTTTTACTGGACTATTTTCAACTTTGAGTTGCCAAAATTATCACAAATGTAAGCGTAAAGGTCCTTTCTTGGAATAATAAAAATAATTTATTCATAATAGGGCTGTTCCAGAAAAATGTCCATGGGGGGAGAGAAATTCCGAAAACAACTTTTTCTGACATGACCACCCTGATCCATATACCATTTTTCCCCATCTCTCTAATGTTGGAAGCCTGTAAACCACCCACAACTCACACACCATGGATTTGAATTTCTTCCCCATGTCCATGTACTTTTTCCTGGAACAGCCCTTACACATACACCAGTTATCAATTAAAAATATTGCCTATGCTGAAGAGATAGGAATGCGACCGGATTAACGAACTGCAAATCAGGCAGGGAGCCATGTGTGTCAATGCACCTGCTGCTGCTGCTATGAATGCAGAAAGTATTGTCTAAAGACTATCTTCAATTATAGTGCAAGTCAGGGATACACAATGAACCTAGTGCCTGGCGTAGAAATAGGTTCTACTACAGCCTTGAATATATGTTCATTCATTACAACGTGAACATTACAGTATTGCCAATGGTTACCTGAAAACAATTCCTTCAGAGAAAGGATCGAGAGAGTCGACCAGCTCGAGTTCAGCGTCTCCACCGAGGGTGATCATCCGGTACATCTCCTTCAGTTTGTTGGTGATGAGACTGAAGCCCGACATGAACTCATCCAAACGTTGTTTCCTCAGGTCCTCATGGTACTGTCGCTGCTGGTTACGACACTCCGTGATCTGCTCCAACTCTGCCACCCTCTGTAGATACACCTCTTCCTGTTGAGTGATAAGAAAACAGGAAATTATACACTGGGATTATTGACACCAACAGAAGATTTTAAGTATATGTTGTAGGACTTTGTGCCATTTGCTAGGGCATTTATCAGGTGAGCCAACTAAACGATCACCTAAAAGCGAGTGAGCAAAGTGAACAAGCTTTTATACAATCTTTTGGTTGGCAAGTCTGATGAATGCTCTACCAAACACTAAAATATTGCACCTCCCAAGTCAGCTATGTTATCAGAATAGGTAGGACCGACAGTCACGTCTAGCATAAGGTAACTAGGGCACTCCTAGTGCTTGCTATCATCTAAATACAATCACAACTTGATCTATTCAAATTTGATAGGGATGAGAGTGTAGCAGTAAAATACCTCACCCCTCCCCTCCTAACAATATATTCATTTTTATACTTATAAAGTCAGAAGGTTTTAGAAATAAAACTAGATGGAAAAGAAATCTGAAATCGGGTAAAAATTCTCATCTCTGAGGTTTTTGACATGAACACATATAATTTGCTTGTTCTTTGCACATTTGTGAGTACTAGATCTTTGCACATTTGTGAGTACTACTAGATCATGATGGTTGTTGAATGTCACAAGTCAGGTCAACAATGGATCAGTCTGTCGAGAAGTAGAAAAGCAGAACTCTCATATTTTGTTTTTTACTGATTTTCTCATCTTTATGGTGTTATTTTCATCAGAATATTTGCTTTGGTCGAAATCTACCTGCCTACAATATAAAGGAGTTGATGTCTGCTGGGGTAGTAGATCAGTATTCGTTTTTTGTTTTTTTCATCAGGTATACCGTACGAGTTTTGGAGAAATTTTTAAACCAGTTTTGTCTGAAAGAATGAGTCTCTGCTAATTTACTTCAGAGCAAACACTTTTCAAAAATTTTCAGACTTAAAAATTATTCAACATTTTTCAGATGAAGAAGACGGAACAATTTATTTCTGTTAATAAATTTATAAGTTTGACAATTATTCAGTTTCACAACATTTCAAAATTGACTTCATGATGGTTGTTTGGGCTAGAAAAAACCCCCTGGGATTAACCTAGTCAACCCGTTCATAAATCATATGCATTTCTGAACTTCACACGAACTCAACAATGCTCAACATCTGGCCTTTAAGGACATTCCTCACCCACAGAAATCGACCAAATCTTTCATGAATGTACCTCGGGAATATACAAATTATTTGCAGAAAAACATTACTGTCATAGAAAACACCAATAACTTTGCCTTCTTCATGTTTACTAGTCTATATTTGTAACAGTTTTCTGGGGAGTCGTCGAACTAAGGACGTCTATAGTAAATTAGTCCCTTTTTTTATACTTTCAGAATAATTTAGATATATTGGTCTGTTCAATCAATAATTAAAACAAGCGTTCAATGGAACCAAATGGCCCCATTGAAAAGGCGATCAGAGATGTAGCAGCAGTGAAATGAAGTTAGTGTTAAATGAAGCTCAAAGACTGCCTGGTGTCAGCCTACAATTCAAATCCACTCGGTGTTACATAAAGCCATCAAACTGCCTGCCTGCTGGCCTTTTGTCATCATGTTGAAAGTCAGCTGAAATCAAGGTTAAGTGTACTCTATGGGTAGTAAGATGCAGGAGAGGCATTATCAGCTGACCAGGGAATAATACTTATTAAATAATACCAAAATTAAGCTTATACATCTCATGTTGTATACCTGATCAATACATGTACATGTATGTAGCATGTTCTTGGTGCACATTTATTTTAAGTTTTGTACAGGTAATCATGTGTGCAGGTTTGTTAGTTTAATGATGTAACCTAGCTGTATGAAGAGCTATATTAAGATATAATGAAAATCGTTTTAATGAAAATCGGCCATTCAAAATAAGATGTATTTTCGTTTTATCCTAGCTTTAAATTTTTTGATAATACCTTTTGGATGTCCTAAATCATATGATCTGGGATGGAATGATTCAATAACAATATTGAAGGAAAAATGTAGTCCTTCATTTAAGGCGACACAAAATTCAAAACTGACAAGGGTTCGGTACGGCGTATCATATAATACTTCTGAAATAAAATATGGTTCATGCAAAAGCTTTAGGGTAAATCATATGATGTGCAATAGAATGGTTCGATACCAAAATTGCAGCAAATGTCCTTCATTTAAGGCGACATGAAATTCAAAACTAACAGGGGTTCAGTAGAGGGTGAGGCTCTGTACCGGGGGGGCGAGGCTTAGTTTCGGAGATACAGGGTGGGGCTCAGTTCCGGGGGCAGGGTGGGGATATACCCCATGGTGTAGTGGAAGAGTCCAATCTATGCAGTATCAGATATGCTATCTGAAAATATCAGCATATGGTGTCGGGTGAGACTTAGTTTCGGAGATAGAGGGTGGGGCTCAGTTCCGAGGGTGGGGGCGAGGGAGAGTGGGATATACCTCCAGGGTGCAGTGAATGGATGCGATCAATACAGCATCTGGTATGGTGCCTGAAAATATCGGAACCGGTGTATGGAGTTGGGCGAAGCTTAGTATGCGTCATACATGGTAGAGCTCAAACTTTTACCAAACCTTGAAAACAAAACTTGTATCCTTGAATGTTGACGACGGACAACCAGCCAGCCAGCCAGACAGCATCAATTCATAGGACGGATATTGCTTCGCATTCCGTCCAAAAACTTGGGGGGGGGGGGTCACCTAACTTATTTGGTTTGTGAATTGCCCGACACAGCGTTCACCTAAAAGTGGCGGGAAACCTGATTCAAGAGAGATACCAGTAATTCAATCTGCAATGCTCCATAATATCTGTCTGTGTAATATTAGAACTGGTACGTAGAGGATGTATCATACCTTCTTTTTGTATTCCTCAATGGCGGCCATGTTTGGTTTCATCTGAGCCAGTTTCTCTTCCAGAACTGTGATCTCGTATTGTACGTCCTCCTTGTGGACACCAGAGAGATCATCCTCTGTCAGGGTAGGTAATTCCTCTGTGTCTGTCCTATCCATTTTGTGCAGTGACATCTTCCCCATCTATAACAAGCAAACAAAATAACTTGTACAATGTACAATAATTAGGGCAGCAAAACCATAAACTTACTAGTGTTTTGTAGCAATATTGGGTGACAAAACAATCAGTATTATTATACCTCCAACCAAAGTTGTTTATTTTCATTGGTTGAAACTCTTAAATGTGGTATTTCGTAATTTCTAAAGATCCATAGTTCATGCACCAGGCCGTGTGACAATACTAGCAATATCTCATGGCTGAGGTTATGTCCACCGATCTCACACAGTTGTCTCACTTGTGCTTGCTCATTCGCGAAGACCGTTGCTAGTGAAAGAGCTTGCGCTCCAACAAATGTCATTTGAATGAATTTTGTGAACAATGTACCCCGTTCTTCCAATGTTACCGTAACCCTGTATCATACACAAATGTACCCCGTTCTTCCAATGTTACCGTAACCCTGTATCATACACAAATGTACCCCGTTCTTCCAATGTTAACCCTGTATCATACACAAATGTACCCCGTTCTTCCAATGTTAACCCTGTATCATACACCAATGTACCCCGTTCTTCCAATGTTAACCCTGTATCATACACAAATGTACCCCGTTCTTCCAATGTTAACCCTGTATCATACACAAATGTACCCCGTTCTTCCAATGTTAACCCTGTATCATACACAAATGTACCCCGTTCTTCCAATGTTAACCCTGTATCATACACAAATGTACCCCGTTCTTCCAATGTTAACCCTGTATCATACACAAATGTACCCCGTTCTTCCAATGTTAACCCTGTATCATACACAAATGTACCCCGTTCTTCCAATGTTAACCCTGTATCATACACAAATGTACCCCGTTCTTCCAATGTTAACCCTGTATCATACACAAATGTACCCCGTTCTTCCAATGTTAACCCTGTATCATACACAAATGTACCCCGTTCTTCCAATGTTAACCCTGTATCATACACCAATGTACCCCGTTCTTCCAATGTTAACCCTGTATCATACACAAATGTACCCCGTTCTTCCAATGTTACCGTAACCCTGTATCATACACAAATGTACCCCGTTCTTCCAATGTTACCGTAACCCTGTATCATACACAAATGTACCCCGTTCTTCCAATGTTACCGTAACCCTGTATCATACACAAATGTACCCCGTTCTTCCAATGTTAACCCTGTATCATACACAAATGTACCCGTTCTTCCAATGGTAACCCTGTATCATACACAAATGTACCCGTTCTTCCAATGTTAACCCTGTATCATACACAAATGTACCCGTTCTTCCAATGTTAACCCTGTATCATACACCCGTATGCCCGAATTCTTCAATGTTAACCCTGTATCATACACAAATGTACCCGTTCTTCCAATGTTAACCCTGTATCATACACAAATGTACCCCCGTTCTTCCAATGTTAACCCTGTATCATACAATGTACCCCGTTCTTCCAATGTTAACCCTGTATCATACACAAATGTACCCCGTTCTTCCAATGTTAACCCTGTATCATACACAAATGTACCCCGTTCTTCCAATGTTAACCCTGTATCATACACAAATGTACCCCGTTCTTCCAATGTTACCGTAACCCTGTATCATACACAAATGTACCCCGTTCTTCCAATGTTAACCCTGTATCATACACAAATGTACCCCGTTCTTCCAATGTTAACCCTGTATCATACACAAATGTACCCGTTCTTCCAATGTTAACCCTGTATCATACACAAATGTACCCCGTTCTTCCAATGTTAACCCTGTATCATACACAAATGTACCCCGTTCTTCCAATGTTAACCCTGTATCATACACAAATGTACCTCTTTCTTCCAATGTTAACCCTGTATCATACACAATGTACCCGTTCTTCCAATGTTAACCCTGTATCATACACAAATGTACCCCGTTCTTCCAATACACAAATGTACCCCGTTCTTCCAATGTTAACCCTGTATCATACACAAATGTACCCCGTTCTTCCAATGTTAACCCTGTATCATACACAAATGTACCCCGTTCTTCCAATGTTAACCCTGTATCATACACAAATGTACCCCGTTCTTCCAATGTTAACCCTGTATCATACACAAATGTACCCCGTTCTTCCAATGTTAACCCTGTATCATACACAAATGTACCCCGTTCTTCCAATGTTAACCCTGTATCATACACAAATGTACCCCGTTCTTCCAATGTTAACCCTGTATCATACACAAATGTACCCCGTTCTTCCAATGTTAACCCTGTATCATACACAAATGTACCCCGTTCTTCCAATGTTAACCCTGTATCATACACAAATGTACCCCGTTCTTCCAATGTTAACCCTGTATCATACACCAATGTACCCCGTTCTTCCAATGTTAACCCTGTATCATACACAAATGTACCCCGTTCTTCCAATGTTAACCCTGTATCATACACAAATGTACCCCGTTCTTCCAATGTTAACCCTGTATCATACACAAATGTACCCCGTTCTTCCAATGTTAACCCTGTATCATACACAAATGTACCTCTTTCTTCCAATGTTTAATTTTCATCTGGTTCTCCTTGAGGATCCCCTCATATTTTTCCAGCTCGTGTTTGACCTCAATATTGTCTTTCTGCAGTGTTGTCTCCTCCTCCTCGAGCTTGGTTACCTCCCCTTTGATCTCATTAAGAGAGTTTTCTAGCTCTTTGATTCTCTCCTGCAAGGCACAATCAGAATTTCACAACAACTGTACAACAGCAGACAGGCCTTCAATCACATGCATCACTGCATAATGTTATCTTGGAGTTGAAAGAAGTAGAGAAACACAAATGTGTTTCACTAAAGCTTCATACAGATTTGTATTGCCTTCATTGTCTGACAAGTAATCTGTGTATACAATTTACAACCAATATATACAATTATAAAATAACACATACCAGTGAGTTCCCAACTGGAGTACTGTCAACATTCATTATCACTCACTCTTGTATACACAGGGTTCATACACTTACACTAAAACAAAATTCCAGGAGTTTTCCAGGTCAATAATTTCAAATTTCCAGGTATAATTTTATTGCAATTCCAGGAGTTTCCAGGACTTTTTCACGGGTTATTCAAGCATGGTTTTGAAACTACTACGTAAGATCATGTTCTGAGCGGGAATTCTAGCAAAAGTGATTGAAGACCACTTTACGGCGAGTACAAATGGCAGGCTCCCCCATATTGGAAATATCAAACGTTTTTTGACAAACTTTACACCTCGCGTTGGACTTATCTGCACCCCGTTCCAACCAGGCGGTGTAATTTGGTTGACTGAGCCAGCGCTCGTTGAAGACACATTTTCCAGGGGGCATAGTCAAGGTTCAAAAGTTCACCGAAGCGTGTCAACATTGACGGTAAACAAATTCTGAGCGGGAATTCTAGCAAAAGTGATTGAAGACCACTTTACGGCGAGTACAACTCTTAACCATTGATGTCGCAAACGAACTCAGTGAGTAGTCTCCCTTTATTCAGTTTCCCTTTACGGCAAGTCGCGCACCTGTCACGACAATGAATGTTCGACGACCGGTCACCCAACATGAACAATGATAGTTTCGATTGATTTGATTACAGTTTACGGAGTTTCAACGTATATCATAACATTTGACCAGGCAAAAACGTTCGATTCGTGTGATTTGATTAAAATTAAGGAGTTTCCAGGACTATCACTTTATTTTTTAGGACATTCCAGGACTTTCCAACACTAGAATTAAATTCCAGGAGTTTTAAGGAGTTTCCAGGAGCCGTGCGAACCCTGTATACACTGATATGAAACTTTGTCATTTGTGTCAGCTATAAATAGTGAAACCTTTGCAAATCACCCATGCTTTGGACCAGATTATAGTGTTGGTGTTAACAGGGTTCTGGTTTATCAAGGTTTAAAATACTTCAAATCTAAGTACATGTCTTGGGATCATAGATAAAGCCAGTATTTAGAGGTTGATCAGTTTACCCCGGTGTCAGCATTTACAGGTTTAGCTGTACAAGATATAGAGAGAAACATTCTGTTAAAACCAAATCTGTTCTGTAAACAAGCCACTCCCTCGAGTTTGACGGGTCAATCTGTTAATTCTTCCGCAAGTTAAAATGGTAGAACAGCCAAGATGCCCACAGCAAACATGCTCCATTACAAACCTCTTCTTAGTGTTAGCAAGGCCAAATGACTTCCCAAATTTAAGATCAATAGCTTCATTCTTTCTCAAGATATTGATTGAGCAAGGGATTACATTTTCAAAATAATATGTTTAGAATGGGGATTATGCTGAAGTGTTTAGCTCTGGCAGGGAACTACAAACTACTGTCATACATACAAACTAGGATCTCAGAACAGCAACATGTGAAATGGACACAGAGAATCTGTATTCATACATCAAGTCATCTTCACAAGTTCAGGTAAATCCTAAATCCTCGCAGAGGATTCTCGAGTCATTGTATCTATTATACAATCTCGTACATTTCATCCACACACGTTTTGAAATAGCATGTTGATATCCCAAGCCTGTGGTATTTGCTTTGACTTCTGGTCAATTTCAGCCCGACATCTAAGTAGTTTGGCCAGCGATGAAATTCAAACACATCACATCTCATACCTCGCAGCGTAACCAGCTAGCTTAGCGAGTTCACTGATTGGTTTGATTTAGAGGAAACCTCTTGATCTATTTATATCCAGAACTACTATGGGTAACTAACTGGCTCGCAAGGATGACATCAAATCAGATGCTACATGTTATTCAAAGTCGATATATTATCACGAATAGAAGAAATTGTGTGCTTCCTCTCTTGATAGTTGTCCTGCTTTGTTAGGTCAAGGAGAATATCAGAACAGGTTTCCAATATTATCTTGATATATGGAGATGAATAAATCTAGTCCTAGCCTTATTTTGATGCCCCATGTGAATTGGGTTACTGAAAGGTCATAGAGGGACAGTACCAGGCTAATCCAGCAAAACTCTCCACTGTTTAGATGGAGTTTTACCTGAGCTGACTGGTAGTTCTCCAGGACTTTGGTGGCATCCACCTCCAGCTGTTTGAAGTGAGCCTCCAGTTGGGTTAACTTCCCCTTGTTCTCCTCAATGTCTTCTTGCAACGTTTTCACTTTGTCTTCCGCTTTCTTGAGATTCCTGAAACAGTCCAACAAACATTTGAAATGATTGACCTTGCTCTTCTTTGCAAAAGACAGCTACTGACCCAACTCGGGTGTATAGCAGCTGAGTCACCGTCTATTAGGCTGTGTCACAGCCTCTAAAACAGCAGTCCTGGCTGATCGACTTACTCTGGAGCACTTTTAGGACATTGTTATTAGTGACCTAATCCAAAATACATCTCAAGTTAAAAACGTTCATCTATCGTCCACCATAGAGTGAGGGTCACTTCTGCTATTTTTCAATCAAAATTCTATCAGAAGTAAAATTTACATGTAGAAATTTAACAAGATTTGTTCTCAGTTCAGTACTGATGAGCCATTGCTGGGGATATTTGTGTAATTTTGGCATGAATGTCTGTGAACACTACTCACATCACACTGTCAATTTTGACTAATGGTTACTCTCACTGTGCTGGATAGACGTGCTGTGCTGGATCAACCGGATGAGAAGGATAGAAAATCTGAATTTATGAATGGTTCCCAGGAAGCGATCAGCAAAAAACTGACTGCGGAACATATAGTCAAAAAAAAAGTGAATACTATAGAAATTGACCCAATGTCAGCCATGTTTTGACCCAATGTCAACCCTATATTGACCTAATTTGGGTCCTGTCACTGACAGATGTTCTTGTCCCTGATCAGTTTGAATGGTTTAAACACTGAAAAAGATATCTCGAGAATAGTCATTCGGAATAGCTGAAACAATCTGAAAGTTTCCCAATACAATCATTTTAAAAATCAGGTAAAAGCTGGCCAGCACTGGGTCAACATCGTATCAAAAAAACCCATCAGCATACACATCATGACAGGGGTCAAATTAAAATCTTTCCAAACTTCTTACATGGGACAGGTAAGAAAATAAGTTACAAATCCCAAGTGATTGGTAGCCAAAAAATTTTTTTTTTTTAAAAATTCATGCATTTTTGCTTAGAAATCTTTAAACTGAATGCAGGAAATTACCAACTAATCAGGCTTCCAGGTACTGGTAAATTTTTTTCTTCATATTTTTGCAACATAATAAAACACAAAAGCAACATTCTTATATCAAATCATCAACATGTCTGGGCTAGGGTTGAGAGGAGTCTGGTAACAAATTTTATCAGTCACCAGATATGGGTGAATTATTTTTAAATGTTTCAACCCATGTATGGTATAGTTATCACTTCTTCGCTTTATTGCAGCCATACCGTTCTGCAGTCTTGATGCCGACCTTGACCTTGGTCATTTGTCCCGTGACCTGATCAATCTGAGAGCCAATGGCGTCAACCCGGGACTGAGCGGCTTGCATCTTTGCACCTCCGATATCCATGATCTGCTTGTGTAGCCTGTGAAAATATGGATTAATCACATGAAACAAGAGAAATATGTGACCCACATAGACATCAACTCAAAACTACAATTTCTGCTTAAAATCCCAAACCTAATTGCTTAAATAATGAGAAAATAAAAACATGAGGGTGAGACTCACAAAACCCTCGGCCTCCCCTGTGCAACTGAGAAATATGCGGAGACTATGCAACATATTATGGCTATATTTACCAATCATTCAGAATTGTCCTTTTTACAGCATATCAATATTCTGTAGATTTGACAGCTACATTCAAGTAAAATATCACAAATGGGGCATGACTCTATAAAATAAAAGCTGAGACGAATAATTTTTTGTAGGTTTCTACAATACAAGTAGATAAATAATTTGGTAGCTGTACCAAACACAGTTCTTCAGAAAAAACTGATTAATACATTCAAGCATATCCAAAATTATTACACCCGGAAAGAGGCATAACTCCATAAACTAAGAGCCGAGATAATGATTTTTTTTGTACGCTTCAAGAATACAACTAGATAAATAAGTCTCCAAAACTTAGTATCTGCAGATTTAACTTGTAGTCAACTATATATATATCACAAAATCAGAGATTATTAGATCCGAAAAGGGGCATAACTCCATAAACTATGGGCCGAGAGAGTTATTTTCTTTTTTTGGCATTTAGAATATAAATAGATAAAAAAGTTTCATGATAATTTGATAGCTGTACCAAACAGTTAATTAGATATAACTGGTTACATTCAAACATGTATCATAAAATCAGATACTATTGCACATGAAAGGGGTGTAACTCCGTCAAATAAGAGCTGAGGCGACTAATTTTCTGTTGGCTTCTACAATAAAACTATACAAATAGGTTTCCAAGATGTGGTAGCTATAAAAAAACAGTTCTGCAGATATAGTTGATTACATTCAAGCATATACTCACAAAATAAGAAATTAATACATCTGTAAAGGGACATAACTCTGTAACATATGGGCCGAGCAGAGCCAATTTCGATAGCTGTCTGAATTATACCTAGATAAATAAGTTCCCAAAATTTGGTCACTGTATCTCGAGAGGTTTTACCTAAAATGCGGTAACGGACGGATGTACACGGCGACAATGCCCCGAGGCTAAAATGGCCAAGGGGTAAAAAATACTGAAATGCCCACACCAGATGTGAACAAGAGTTCAATTGAACCCAAAATACGCCCGTAAAAAATACAGTCGATAAACAACATTTTCATCTCTTGAATTTTGTTATAGACAAAGGTTAACCATACAAATGAACATGCCTGGACTGTATGTTGTTTGTATTGTTGCAATTGTCATAATACTGCACATGTATAAGCCATCATTGTTGTATAAGTGGTGTAGGCAGGTTTGGAAGTCAGATCGGGGGAGGGGGGGGGAGGTACATAAGGGCCTGGAGCGGTATTTGTGGAAGCAGGTAGAACTCCAGTTACTCTTACTCTGTGGGGGTGCATGTTCCCCCAACCCCGGTTATGAGCTTATGTATGCATCAGTAACTTTAAAACAAAATTTGGCTTACTATAAGCTGCAAAAGTAAGTTCATCAGCCTGATGAATGGGGTCAAAATGACAGTAGGTGCCAAATGCAAGGATTTCAGACTAAAATCAAGGGGAGTAACTGAAGAAAACATCGAATCAGCTCAAAAACAGTTTGTGCGCATCTACACATGGTACCGATCATATGTACCAAATTTCAAAGAATCCATAGAATAGTGTGAAACGAGTTGCGTTCACGAGGACAGTAGGTGTCAAATAGAAGATTTCAGACCAGAATCATGGGGAGTAACTCAAGAAACTGTTGAATCAACTTGAAAAAAGTTTGTGCACATGTGCACTTGGCACCAATCATGGGTACCTAATTTCAAAAGAATACAATGAAACACCTAGGATGAGTTTCGTTCAGTAGGACTGTAGGTGCCAAAAAGGATTCCAGACTAAAATCAAGGGGGGTAACTCAAGAAAACATCGAATTGGTTCGAAAAAAAGTTCATGCGCATCTACACATGATACTGATCATGTGTACCAAATTTAAATCCATTTGAAAACTCTGGGACGAGTTGCATTCACGACGAAGACAGCAGGTGCCAAATACAAGGATTTCAGACCAAAATCAAGGGGAGTAACTCAAGAATATGTCGAATCGGGTCGAAAAAAGTTAGTGCACATCTACACATGGTACCGATCATGTGTACCAAATTTCAGAAGAATCCATTGAAAACTCTGGGACGGGTTGCGTTGATGAAGACAGTAGATGCCAAATACAAGGATTTCAGACCAAAATCAAGGGGAGTAACTCAAGAAAACATCGAATCGGACCGAAAAAAGTTCATGCACATCTACACATGGTACGGTAATTTCCCTATTAATTCGCGATGTAGTGATGAAACTCACCACTCCAAAAATTGGCTACTTTCGAATTATTTGTTGAGCGAATTCTAGAAAAACGCGAGTGTTCGAATTAAATGTCGCGCCGACTTTCACGGAGAATCCAAAATGGCGGACCGCTTCGCCGTGGTCGTAGTGATTCGTATTTATTACCGTGTATTAACTTTGATATCTCATCAGTTTCCATAAAATGCAGTGTATGATGTCAGAAAATCTCCTCTACCCTGATAAAGGCGTCTAATTTTATTCGAGGAAGTCGAGCATATTTATCGAGTGACAAGTTCAGCACGATCATGCAGATTTTTGAGCTGACGTCCGTAAATTCGCATATAACATCGTAAAAGTAGGCCAAAACATTGAACGTATTCCTTCCTTTTTGTTCAGTATTAGCTATGATCTATATTATGAAACCTAACTGACATGGAATTGAATGAATATTCTAGAAATATAAAACTATACACATATTAGAGTATTCCATGTTCGAGTCGTTCGGTATGTCGACGTTGTTGTTGTGAACCCTGCAAATGAACCAACGGCAAATTTGTGTAGGATTGTATCACGAAGTTTTAGACAGATTAGCGGACTGTCATAGACTTTTTGGTCTTCACTGTGCATGATTTTACACACACCATCTAGGACTTGAATAAATATCCCGGACCTATGACACAAAATTAATGTTGAATTAACGGCGGATTGTACAAGAGAACCGAGTGTCAGTCGGCAATACACGTTTCGATTGGTTTGTTTCAAGTATGAGAATATCTATTACGGTACCGGTACTGTAACAGTTTACTAAAAGTAAAAGTCGAAGTATGATATCGTTCTGAATATTAATTAAATACTGGTATGTTCTCATCTCCGAAACTTTACCTAATGCCATTTAAATGTTTCTCAAATTTGTTTAGCATATAGAGTAATGGAATGGCGATAGCGATGGTTTGATTCTTAGTGTAAAAATGCGCGGTGTAATTCCAAAGAATTTTTGATTGCTGGAATTTTGGTAAGTTCGTGGGTATTCGTAAGAAATATTTTCATTCACAATAAAATATTTAACAAAACCGGAAAGAGTAAGTCTTTATGATAACTATATTTGAACAAAACAGAGCACATACAGAGATGATTGTTGTCGGCGCTTCACATCGCAAAATTTGTTTGTGTCCCCTGGTGGGGAAACTGACGTTTGTCAACTGTGTGATTTCCTGTCTGTTTCATTAAACGATAGATGCAATCAAAGCCAAGATATAACAAGTTTGAATGAGGTATTGTGAAATTTACAGGACGAACAAGGGCCACACACTAACACACAAACCCATAATACTGCAGCGTCAATTTGAAACCCCTTTCAGTTGCCTCTTGCTGGTGAATCGCGCATCCTCACCCAGAGCTGAATTTGGGCTTCCGAAGGGACAAGGTATTCCCCAGGCAGTCAATTCAATGTTAAAACACACGATCTCATTTGTATATGAATATATAAGTGTCATTTCCAGTCTGGGTGAAACTTGCATGCTGCACGAGGACTATTTCACTATATATTTCATGCTGTTCGGATTCTCTCCACTGGAAACATCTTGTCACCCCTATCCTGACTTTGGATTCTTCCATTTTATGTGGTTTTCTCTGGAGGACAAGCTGTGCTGAATGGGGAAAGAGCTGGACAGGCTAAAAATAAACTAAACACTTCATTAGCAAACTATCCCGGTACTCAAAACAATGTAGCCATTGACAATTTAAATATCAAAGGAGACCTGCAGCAAATGCCATTCATGTGGAGGCTTGGTGTTTCAGTAGGAAATTGAGGGGCACTGAGGGGGTATACTATTATGTCGTGCGATGTGAACACATCGTTTCAAGTTTGTTTCCTATACAGTGAACCTTAATAATAAAAATACGGCCTCTTTCACGAACATGCTATTAGATATTGTATTGTATGTTGAGTATTATTAGAAGGGAGAAAAATCAGAGAACCTGATGAAGAATGCAGGACGAGTCAGATCGATCACCGTAATTCTGTAGGTTTGTTTACGATCAAATATACTTACCACATGGGGTCTGCGTAAATACCTCACCTTGTCGTGTGGATAAAAACACGGACGTATGGACTGTTAGGGGGAGGGAGGGGGGGGGGAATGGATGTTATGAAAGAAAAAAGGAAACCCTTTCACCATTGTTTGTGATCTTACAGGCTTGTCGATACGTTGTCATGCACAAACAAGTGATGCTCGAAAATTGTATTTTTAGAAATTTTTATTGATCAAAATACTAAAATAAAATCAACGTTAAATGTACATCCTTCCAAAAGGTTTTTCGTGATGGCTCATTTTTGACGTCAAATAATGGTCGTTTGATTGTCCACTTCACCTGAAAATATAACGAATAGCATACAGCATACCGAAAGGTTAAATCGCAGTTAAATCGCATCTTGCTTTCCCCAAACGAAGAATTCAGTTGCTGTGAAGAAATCTGATGCAATTCACCAGCACACACGTTACAACTTGATATCTCCGCGGGAACATCACCCGACAAAGTTTGAACTCTGCTCCCTTCCAGTGCCTCCTTTGAACACGGCCCAAGTGCCTCCCATACGAATAATACAGGGCAGGTCGGGCAGGTAAATGGGGGACAGCGAGGGGTTTAGCATATACGACGAACAAATATATTAACGTTGAAGATCTCTCAAATTTGTTACTTAAAATAATGTGTTTTTCAAATAAAGGAATGCTGGTTCAAAGAAAGATATTTGATATACGAACACTGGAAACTGAAGAATGATTCAATAGCGGGCCGTGTGCAGACACTCGACCACGTGCGGGGGACTACCGTATATATTTTTCCCGACTGCGGCGAAACCCGATCAAGTTAGGATAAAATTACAGGACTGCGGAGTTAATTGAATCAATTTTTTTCCTTATAGACTGTAAGTAATAGTAATTCAGTCTGATTATATTGTACCATTCCCTGTTGTTTCTCTGCGCTTACAAATAATAGCATACGCCGATATACTATACGAGATTCTACTAACATATTCACTTTACTTTCATCGGCACGAACTCCGTGGCGAAAACGGGAGTGTTCGAATTTATTGTTTCACGGATATTGAAAATGCTCCCGTGTTCGTTTTATTAGGATGGACAAAATCACGACAGCGGAAAAATCGGCCGTTTTCGAATTAAATTTGGAAGGTGAATTAATAGGGAAATTACCGTACCGATCATGTGTGCCAAATTTCAGAAGACTCCATTGAAAACTCTGGGACGAGTTGCGTTGTCAAAGACAGTAGGTGCCAAATACAAGGCTTTCAGACCAAAATCAAGGGGAGTAACTGAAGAAAACATCGAATCAGCTCAAAAACAGTTTGTGCGCATCTACACATGGTACCGATCATATGTACCAAATTTCAAAGAATCCATAGAATAGTGTGAAACGAGTTGCGTTCACGAGGACAGTAGGTGTCAAATAGAAGATTTCAGACCAGAATCATGGGGAGTAACTCAAGAAACTGTTGAATCAACTTGAAAAAAGTTTGTGCACATGTGCACTTGGCACCAATCATGGGTACCTAATTTCAAAAGAATACAATGAAACACCTAGGATGAGTTTCGTTCAGTAGGACTGTAGGTGCCAAAAAGGATTCCAGACTAAAATCAAGGGGGGTAACTCAAGAAAACATCGAATTGGTTCGAAAAAAAGTTCATGCGCATCTACACATGATACTGATCATGTGTACCAAATTTAAATCCATTTGAAAACTCTGGGACGAGTTGCATTCACGACGAAGACAGTAGGTGCCAAATACAAGGATTTCAGACCAAAATCAAGGGAGTAACTCAAGAATATGTCGAATCGGGTCGAAAAAAGTTAGTGCACATCTACACATGGTACCGATCATGTGTACCAAATTTCAGAAGAATCCATTGAAAACTCTGGGACGAGTTGCGTTGATGAAGACAGTAGATGCCAAATACAAGGATTTCAGACCAAAATCAAGGGGAGTAACTCAAGAAAACATCGAATCGGACCGAAAAAAGTTCATGCACATCTACACATGGTACGGTAATTTCCCTATTAATTCGCGATGTAGTGATGAAACTCACCACTCCAAAAATTGGCTACTTTCGAATTATTTGTTGAGCGAATTCTAGAAAAACGCGAGTGTTCGAATTAAATGTCGCGCCGACTTTCACGGAGAATCCAAAATGGCGGACCGCTTCGCCGTGGTCATAGTGATCGTATTTATTACCGTGTATTAACTTTGATATCTCATCAGTTTCCATAAAATGCAGTGTATGATGTCAGAAAATCTCCTCTACCCTGATAAAGGCGTCTAATTTTATTCGAGGAAGTCGAGCATATTTATCGAGTGACAAGTTCAGCACGATCATGCAGATTTTTGAGCTGACGTCCGTAAATTCGCGTCCATAATAACATCGTAAAAGTAGGCCAAAACATTGAACGTATTCCTTCCTTTTTGTCCAGTATTAGCTATGATCTATATTATGAAACCTAACTGACATGGAATTGAATGAATATTCTAGAAATATAAAACTATACACATATTAGAGTATTCCATGTTCGAGTCGTTCGGTATGTCGACGTTGTTGTTGTGAACCCTGCAAATGAACCAACGGCAAATTTGTGTAGGATTGTATCACGAAGTTTTAGACAGATTAGCGGACTGTCATAGACTTTTTGGTCTTCACTGTGCATGATTTTACACACACCATCTAGGACTTGAATAAATATCCCGGACCTATGACACAAAATTAATGTTGAATTAACGGCGGATTGTACAAGAGAACCGAGTGTCAGTCGGCAATACACGTTTCGATTGGTTTGTTTCAAGTATGAGAATATCTATTACGGTACCGGTACTGTAACAGTTTACTAAAAGTAAAAGTCGAAGTATGATATCGTTCTGAATATTAATTAAATACTGGTATGTTCTCATCTCCGAAACTTTACCTAATGCCATTTAAATGTTTCTCAAATTTGTTTAGCATATAGAGTAATGGAATGGCGATAGCGATGGTTTGATTCTTAGTGTAAAAATGCGCGGTGTAATTCCAAAGAATTTTTGATTGCTGGAATTTTGGTAAGTTCGTGGGTATTCGTAAGAAATATTTTCATTCACAATAAAATATTTAACAAAACCGGAAAGAGTAAGTCTTTATGATAACTATATTTGAACAAAACAGAGCACATACAGAGATGATTGTTGTCGGCGCTTCACATCGCAAAATTTGTTTGTGTCCCCTGGTGGGGAAACTGACGTTTGTCAACTGTGTGATTTCCTGTCTATGTTTCATTAAACGATAGATGCAATCAAAGCCAAGATATAACAAGTTTGAATGAGGTATTGTGAAATTTACAGGACGAACAAGGGCCACACACTAACACACAAACCCATAATACTGCAGCGTCAATTTGAAACCCCTTTCAGTTGCCTCTTGCTGGTGAATCGCGCATCCTCACCCAGAGCTGAATTTGGGCTTCCGAAGGGACAAGGTATTCCCCAGGCAGTCAATTCAATGTTAAAACACACGATCTCATTTGTATATGAATATATAAGTGTCATTTCCAGTCTGGGTGAAACTTGCATGCTGCACGAGGACTATTTCACTATATATTTCATGCTGTTCGGATTCTCTCCACTGGAAACATCTTGTCACCCCTATCCTGACTTTGGATTCTTCCATTTTATGTGGTTTTCTCTGGAGGACAAGCTGTGCTGAATGGGGAAAGAGCTGGACAGGCTAAAAATAAACTAAACACTTCATTAGCAAACTATCCCGGTACTCAAAACAATGTAGCCATTGACAATTTAAATATCAAAGGAGACCTGCAGCAAATGCCATTCATGTGGAGGCTTGGTGTTTCAGTAGGAAATTGAGGGGCACTGAGGGGGTATACTATTATGTCGTGCGATGTGAACACATCGTTTCAAGTTTGTTTCCTATACAGTGAACCTTAATAATGATAATAAAAATACGGCCTCTTTCACGAACATGCTATTAGATATTGTATTGTATGTTGAGTATTATTAGAAGGGAGAAAAATCAGAGAACCTGATGAAGAATGCAGGACGAGTCAGATCGATCACCGTAATTCTGTAGGTTTGTTTACGATCAAATATACTTACCACATGGGGTCTGCGTAAATACCTCACCTTGTCGTGTGGATAAAAACACGGACGTATGGACTGTTAGGGGGAGGGAGGGGGGGAATGGATGTTATGAAAGAAAAAAGGAAACCCTTTCACCATTGTTTGTGATCTTACAGGCTTGTCGATACGTTGTCATGCACAAACAAGTGATGCTCGAGAATTGTAGTCCAGATTTTTTATTTTTAGAAATTTTTATTGATCAAAATACTAAAATAAAATCAACGTTAAATGTACATCCTTCCAAAAGGTTTTTCGTGATGGCTCATTTTTGACGTCAAATAATGGTCGTTTGATTGTCCACTTCACCTGAAAATATAACGAATAGCATACAGCATACCGAAAGGTTAAATCGCATCTTGCTTTCCCCAAACGAAGAATTCAGTTGCTGTGAAGAAATCTGATGCAATTCACCAGCACACACGTTACAACTTGATATCTCCGCGGGAACATCACCCGACAAAGTTTGAACTCTGCTCCCTTCCAGTGCCTCCTTTGAACACGGCCCAAGTGCCTCCCATACGAATAATACAGGGCAGGTCGGGCAGGTAAATGGGGGACAGCGAGGGGTTTAGCATATACGACGAACAAATATATTAACGTTGAAGATCTCTCAAATTTGTTACTTAAAATAATGTGTTTTTCAAATAAAGGAATGCTGGTTCAAAGAAAGATATTTGATATACGAACACTGGAAACTGAAGAATGATTCAATAGCGGGCCGTGTGCAGACACTCGACCACGTGCGGGGGACTACCGTATATATTTTTCCCGACTGCGGCGAAACGCGATCAAGTTAGGATAAAATTACAGGACTGCGGAGTTAATTGAATCAATTTTTTTCCTTATAGACTGTAAGTAATAGTAATTCAGTCTGATTATATTGTACCATTCCCTGTTGTTTCTCTGCGCTTACAAATAATAGCATACGCCGATATACTATACGAGATTCTACTAACATATTCACTTTACTTTCATCGGCACGAACTCCGTGGCGAAAACGGGAGTGTTCGAATTTATTGTTTCACGGATATTGAAAATGCTCCCGTGTTCGTTTTATTAGGATGGACAAAATCACGACAGCGGAAAAATCGGCCGTTTTCGAATTAAATTTGGAAGGTGAATTAATAGGGAAATTACCGCACCGATCATGTGTGCCAAATTTCAGAAGACTCCATTGAAAACTCTGGGACGAGTTGCGTTGTCAAAGACAGTAGGTGCCAAATACAAGGCTTTCAGACCAAAATCAAGGGGAGCAACTCAAGAAAACGTCGAATCGGGCCGAAAAAAGTTTGTGCACATCTACACATGGTATCGATCATGTGTACCAAATTTCAGAAGAATCCATTGAAAATTCTGGAACGAGTTGCGTTGACGAAGACAGCAGGTGCTAAATACAAGGATTTCATACCAAAATCAAGGGGAGTAACTCAAGAAAACATTGAATCGGGTCGAAAAAGGATTGTGCATATCTACACATGGTACCGATCATGTGTACCGAATTTCAGAAGAATCCATTGAAAACTCTGAGACGAGTTACGTTGACGAAGACAGTAGGTACCAAATACAAGGATTTCAGACCAAAATCAAGGGGAGTAACTCAAGAAAACGTCGAATCGGGCCGAAAAAAGTTCATGCACATCTACACATGGTACCGATCACGTGGACCAAATATCAGAAGAATCCACTGAAAACTCTAGGACGAGTTGCGTTTCGAGAAAAGTTAACGGACGGACGGACGGACGGACGGACGGACGACGCCATACCATAATACGTCCCGTCAAATTTGACGGGCGTATAAAAATGGGAATGACGAAATCAATCACCCAATTAGAATTCAATCACTCCAATAATTTGTTGACAAAATTCAATCAGGTCGCTATATAGCTGAAATAGTGTATTCAATCAGTTGTTCTAATAACTTTGATCACCCTCTAAAATCATGAAAATAACTAAGCAATAATTGATTAATTGCAAAATTTTGGACCATTTTGTCCAGGCAGATTCATACACAAGTTGACTTCTCCATTAACACTTCAAATTAGCCTTGATAAATCAGCCCACCGGCTCTGTTCAAGAGAATTTATAAATAGACACGAAATGTCATCGAAGCAACAAAATACTCAGATCATAAGACAAGACAAAAAAATTTACGCTAACTTAAAAAATTTCTTTCATACGTGATATTTCATTTTGGCACTCCAAACCGAACCTCATGGGGGCTAAAATCTCATTAAACCACACCACATCCTTTGAATGCTTTCGTCTGTCTGGTCAATCAAGGCTAATTCGAAGTGTGAACGGAGAAGTCGACTCGTGTATGATGAGCCCTGATGGCCTACTTACTTTTGTACGACAGCCTCTACTTTAGAGGAAGCACCAGCAGCCTTGTCGTAATCTGCATGAGGAGAATAACATGGTTCATATTTGACAATGTGTGAAAGAGAGTATAATTAAATTGTCCTTGTTGTTATTATTTTCAATCAATCCGTGTTCAGCTATGCCACGCCAGTTTTGCTAAAACCATGAGTGTCCACATCCTAGATACCTCTGGTGCACATGGGAATGAATCGTGTTCATGAAAAACAACATTGTAAATATAAGCCAATCAACAAAGCAATATCCTGTAAATATTGACCAATCAGATCACTTGTTTTACGTGACCATGACATTTTATCATGTGACAACAGATTCATATAAACTGAAATGGGGCGGGATGCAGTCTAGTTCGCAAGATGCTCCAAGTCTCGCCTTTGGCTCAAAAAGAAACCGAAAGGAAGATGTTGACATTGTGAAGGTGAGTCCACGGCTGAACAAGGGATGAGGCACTATGAAATGTGACACTATTTCTCTGACTGGTTAGGTGTGTTCTCAGTCTTGCTATTTTTAGAAAGTATTCCATCCTTTATATTATAGAAGTCTCTTTGAGGAGAAAAGTATATTAGAAATATATGCGTCCCCAGATTTGTGAGAGAAAACCAATTCAGCCGCTGCTTGACAGCATCGACAGGCATATTCCTCAACACTAACAATTTCCATCATGCTTTCACTTATGATCCCTACCCTGGAAACTAGAAATGCATTGAAGATACTAAAGAGAGAGATCACCCTCATATTACTCCAGGAGATAGAGTGACCAACAGATCTCGCAAATCTTACAAACACAAGAGACTGTTAGGGCAACATGGTTTTGGACGTCTCGCTATTTTTCTTGGAATAGGCTGTTCCAGAAAAAAGTACTGGGTGGGGTGAAGGACAACTTTGTTTTCATAGTTTTTCTGACCCCTATCATCCATATACCATTTATCCTATCTGCTTAATCTGAAATGACTGTATACTACCCGACATGTATATACCACAGGACAAAATAATTTCCCAATCCCATGTACTTTCTTCTGGAACAGCCATCAGTCTCAACTGCCTCAACTATTTACCATGTCGAGTCAGTGTGACTAAACTGCTATGCTGTGGCAGCCAAAAGTTGAAAATAGTGGAAAATGATTAACTGTAATGCGAGTAACTACAATTTTGTAATTCAAATCTATGAATTTCCTTAAATGACAGTACCTTTTGAATGCAAGCTATTTATCACTAACTTCAAGGTGACTGCTTTCACTTTCAACACTGCCAAGTCCATTTGATAAATCTTTTCTTGAATTTAATAATATTTTTTCTTAACTGGTCTTCCCAATTATTTTTAGGATGACACGTTCTTGGTAAAGTAGAGCCACTAGTCCTGGATGGGCCAGTCTCATGAGGGACTTGAACCTGCACCCTCTGAGAACCTGCATTAAATCACCAGCAGTAAATACAAGCTCAGCTTTATTTTCCAGAACTGAATTCCAGGTC